>ONZH01027749.1:0-20148 GCA_900303285.1 Rhinella marina
TTGACCACAAGTCCCTCAAAAAAATAATGTTTATGGTCTGTTCACCACCAGGCCTTCTACCATAATGTTTAGAAGGGTCTGTTCCCCACCAGGCCTTCTACCATAATGTTTTCAAGGGTCTGTTCACCACCAGGCCATCAATCTTAATTTTTCACGGCTGTGACTGATGCCCTTCTTTATGTGTAATAAAAGGTGTATCGGAGTGCCTGTTCCTTGAAATTTTTGGCTGGACTTGAGCTTTACGTACAAGTCATCATATATTTCATAACAATTTTTCTTCAAAGTATGTCAGTAAGGGGTTAAAGGTTTTAAAAAAACAACAAAACACAGGTTTAAAGAAAATATTTTAACAATTACAAATTATTAATAAAAAACAAAATAAAATAAATATTAAACTGG
This sequence comes from Rhinella marina, assembly GCA_900303285.1. Taxonomy (NCBI): domain Eukaryota; kingdom Metazoa; phylum Chordata; class Amphibia; order Anura; family Bufonidae; genus Rhinella; species Rhinella marina. Next base: position 400 of record ONZH01027749.1, read on the forward strand.
AGGTTGACGACGCCTCGCCAACATGGCTTGCATCGCCGACACCTCTAATTGCAGGCTGCGTTGTATGCGGGAGGCAGCATAGAGCCGCTCATTGACCCTTCTGAGGGCTGCCTCCAATTCGAAGTCTGTGGGGATAGCTGTAGGGGTGGAAACATTAATACAATTAGTATTATCTAGTTAAAGGGGTTGTTGCACAAAAAATATTCTACACTTTCAAAGCAGCAACTGGATTTGAATACTTTAGCAGTTACATGTCATTAAATATTTTGTATATCTTACTCGAACTAACTCAGTTATTCAGTGAAATGTATTTTTATTGAGCCTTTTTTTCTTATGTCTTTGAACAGCTCACTGACAAGGTCGCACATGCTCAGTTTAAATCTTCTCTGCCTCCTCAATCTTAAACTGCCTCCTGTCCTGAGCTATGATAGGGAGAGATGGACACGAGTCCTGACATGCAGCAGAATAGACACTAGTCACACTACCCTTCAGTAACCAGCTTGATGTAGCAGAGTAATTGGGGCAGATCTCTGGATCTATGTGAGGTGCAGGGCTGTTTCTCGCTTTGTTAAAAAGAGATTGCCAATGTACTATAATACTATGTGATGTATGTCATCTTTTTCTTAAATATTTTTGGTGTAACTCAAGTTTCTACTTCTTTCACTACGTTGATTTTAAAATTATTGTGATATGTCTCCTTCACTAACCACTTGGAGAACATAATGTGTACACAGTCTAGTTATCATAACATGTTGGGTGACATGATCCTAGTGCTTGAGAATATTTCTCTTATGTGAATTATGGCTTTGTACTTACTAGACACCCATACGGCGCGGTCCTCCCAGGGTCCTGGGGAAAACTCTGCCTCCCTGACGGTTGGAGCTACAAAAGATAAAGCATAAATTTAGATTTCTATTTTGAAGACAGAAGTTCCACCAATTACACTTTTGATTTTAGCGGACGCCGGAGGTGACTAAGTGAAGGCGTCCTATGACTGACGAGCGGTGGTGCATTAAAGGGTTAATGAACTCAGCGTGCAGTAAGGTGAAAAAATGGTTCTGCCCGCGGGGGTGTTTCTCTTGTGGACACTGTTTCTAATTACCAGCAAGAGGGTGTTTCTTTTAACCCACACCCCTGCGTCCTGGATGGCTGAGGTGGTGGTAGCGGCTAAGGGGTAAAAGGATGGCCCTGATAGGGGGATGGCCTCTTTCTCCAGCTCTTCACTGAAAGCTTCCCACCCTCCCTTCCCCATTATTTCATCTTTTTCTTTACTTTTCTGAATCATTTCTGGTTTGTTTCAGTGTTTTACATTGCAAGTCACAGCAGAGGTCGGTTGACGATTTCAGACGGAGAAGAAGGCAGACTTGCCCACAGAACGCTGTGGGGCATAGCACTTCAATACTCTGGGTTATGGTGTTTAGGGTCAACAAGTTGAAGTTTTGGATAAGATAAGAAAATAAAGCTGTGACCGACCCTTACCCAACTTAAGGAGGTGTGTGTTTTATTGGCCGGCTGCGAGGGTGGTTTGGTGGGGGGTTTAGAGAGGTCAGTCTCGGCAGTCTACCTACCTTCTACCTCGGGGGCTGTTGGAGTGGCAGGTGGGCTCCTCTGTGGCTGGGGTTCAGGCGGGGTAGAGGGCCCCTGTGGTGGTGCAGCAGCTGTAAAAAAACATTAAATAATGGCATTTCATTCAAATCAAATGAACAGTTGTAATTGCTGATGTTGATACATGTGAATAGTTTGGTGCTGGATCCCATTCCTAAACACTAGTGCTCTTATATCGCTGCTGCTGCACTCCCACATAGCCTGGATTAAAAATTAATTAAATATGTTTACACTTACTAGAAGTTGATGGAACTGTGGGGGCCGTCAGGCCTCGACGGTGACGTCGCTGACGTCGCTCTGCAACATAAATCCGTACACAATTGTTATGATGACCGTTTTTAATACTAACACTGTATACTACTATGAAGATATTATGGGTGAGAGGAGGGCGATATGATGTGGAGTGGGCATTTAAAGTTAAGGGATCATAGAATATCTGGGATGCATATTTGATGGAGGGGGCATTTCTTGGGAGGGTTGAATGAATGAATAAAAGATGTCTGTGTGTCCCATTCTGCAGGTACAAACATAACAAATATAAATACAGCACATACAATGCACTAGTATAACCATAGCTCCAGTCCCAACCGTTCCGGATTAGGCTGGACTGTCAGGATTTTAGCGGCTGAGTCCGGGAATGGGTGGCTATGTCCCGTGGTCAGCTGTCTTTGCATCCATAAGAAGCAGAGACGGGTGACGGTAAGCAGGGAGCAGTCCCTTCACCTTCCCCGACGTCTAGTGTAAGGTCTCCTTGTGGCTGCCCACATACAGTAATAATGTCTTCTCCTTGTGGCCCCAAGTGTTTTTTTATTCTAAATGGGTATTATTTATTGCAATACATTTCTTAATATCTTATTGCGGGAATATTTTGATATCGCCCACTCCAGACACATTAGATGCAGCATGAGCAGCGTCTTTGAGTCTGTGTGTTGGAGGAGGAAGCACTAAACTATGAAGGGGCATATATTTAAGGGTACTTTCATACTAGCGAGAGAGATCCGGTGGGCTGCTATGGCCAGGAACAGCCCAACGGATCTCTCCGGATCCAGCATTTGCCTGACACAAAAAGGAGAATGGCCAACCCCATCAACAATAATGGGTGACGGTGCTGAACCGGCCGCTATCCAGCAAGAACGCCGGGAATTTGCAGGGCAAATACCGCGGATCAGCCTGCGGATCACCACCACATATGTGAAAGTAGCCTAAGGCAAATTACTGTGAAGGGGCACGTATCTGAGAATATCTTCACTTGTTTGAGTGGAGTTAGAGGCGTGGCCTAGCATGAAAAAAAATTTCTGCAGCGCACCACGCACGCCCACGTTGTCCTTCTATACGGTTTTCATTGTTGGCACTGGTATCAGGGTTGCCAACCAAAATTTTTTTTTTTCTGGACAACTTTGGACAACATCCCAAAATCATGGACGGTTAACATTTTTAAAGGAAAAATTTGAAAACCATAATGAAGGATAAATATAAAGTAATAAAGGTCTATAGCTCAATATACTGATCAGAACTCATTACCACCATTTACTGTGAGCTGAAAAATGATGATAATTACCACCAAAATAATCTAGTATCACCAGCCTCTAAAAAATCACAGACTTTTTTCACGGACATTGGAAAAAAGTTGCCTATTTTTACGGACTGTCCAGAAATTTGTGGACAGTTGGCAACCCAGACTGGTATATATACAATACAGTACACTAATTTATTAACATGATTTTACTTTTTAAATATTTTGTTACTTACCCCTTCTTATCTCCTCCCGTATCTCCTTTAGCCACTCTGGGGTTTTTATTTTTAGATCCGACCATCGGCGTTGGATCTGGCCGGAGGTCCGCACAGTCCTACACCTATGTAGGAGGCCTCGGATCACCACCTCTATGACCTCCTTTTTGTGCACATGTTGATGGGGGTGTGGGCCATCATAGTTCTCCCGGTCCATGACACGGACCATGTATTTGAGCTCCTCTGAGCTAAAAGCAGCTGCTCTTCTTGCCATCGCTAGGCCTCTACGTCGTGCGTACGTGCGTACGTACGAATAGTACGCTAAAGATTTGTACGCTAATGCGTACGTATTCCGTCAAGTAGCGTACTTTTAACAACGCTACACTGTATGTTCGTCACTGGAGTAGGAATGTTCGCAGACGCAGTGTATTTGTACGCTAATGCGTACATATTCAGTTAAGTAGCGTACCTTTGACAACGCTACACTGTATGTTCGTTATTATGAATGTTCGCATTAGCGTACGCATTAGTTTAAATTCTTAAATATGCGTATATTTTGCGTCGCCGTTGTACAAGTCACTTTAATTTTTTTCTACTTTTTTCATTTAATAGCAACTGCAAGTAAACGAAACTATACCCTACCAGACTACCATTATTGTTGCAGCAATTATTCAGCCGTTATAGCAAGTTTCGTTTTAGGTTCGGTTCGTATGAATCCGAACTTCAAGAAAATTCGCCGAACCGAACCGAACTTTTCAAAAGTTCGCTCATCCCTATATAAAAGGCTTAGTTTCCCATAACAACCAATCAGATTCCACCTTTTATTTTTCACAGCTCCTTTGGAAAATGAAATGTGGATTCTGATTGGTTACTATGGACAACTAAGCCAGTTCTACTTTATTCTAGTTTGGTAAATCTTCCCCAGTGCCCAAGGTTTTTTTTTGTTTTTTTTTAAATCTAATTTTAATTCACCAGACCACAGGACAGTTTTCTATTTTTCTGCAGATCATTTTAAATGAGCTTTGGCCAGAAGCTGGTGATGTTTCTGGATAATGTTGACATATGGCTTCTGGTTTACTTGGTGCAGCTTTAACTTGAATTTATGGATTGCACATCAAACTGTGACCAAAAACAATGATTTCTGGAAGTGTTTGAGTCCATGCAGTGATTTCCAGTAGAGAATCATGCCTTGTCCCTTACGCACATGGGTTTTCCTCGATTCTCTGAATATTTTGATGATATTATGGACTGCAGATGGTGGGATGTTCAAAATCTTTACAATTTTACTTTGAGGAACATTTTTTCTGAAATGGTTCCACAACTTTTTGACACAGTTCTGCCCATCTTTGCTTCTCATAGACTCTGGCTCTCTAACATGCTCTGATTTTACCCAATCATGTGACTTAAAAACAGCGGGAGGAGCAATTTGCTTCCATTAGCACCGCTTACTTTTACATCCTTTGTCGCCCCTGTCCCAACATTTTTGAGATGCACTGCTTCCATCAAGTTCAAATTCTAAATGTAAAATATCTCACTTTTAGCCTCTGATATTTGTTCAATGATCTAATGATCTATCTAGGAGTCTTAGAGATTTCCAAATCATTACATTCTGCTGTTATTTACATTTTACAAGGGGTTTCGGGGGTTGTGAAAAGAAAGGTTGTTGATGTAGTCAGTTACAACAGTATCAAACAAGTGACATGCATATATGTCTTGTACAGTACAGTCCATCATTGTTGTTGAGTAGAATGGGTGCATTTCACAATCTTTTTGTAATAGGTTAATTAATATAAACAGACATTTCAATCATTTTGAAAGACAACCAAGACAAAAAAAAAAAATCACTTTTGCTCAGAACATCATAAATTATCACCTCTTAGAAGCTGATGTACAGTACACCACCATTTGCACCCCATGAATACACCTAAGACTAATCAAAATTTAGGGGTTGTTCACACTTGGGAAAAATTGTAGGTTTGGAATGTGATAAAACAATAAAAGACGCATTACTCACCCATTTATTCCCCACCATTCCAGTTCCACTGCCCTGTCCCTCCCCACCAGTCTCTGTAACTTGGTTGCAGCTGTGACACACCCATATCTCCACATGACCACTGCACCCACTGGCTTCAGTAATATACAGCACAGAATAAATGGAGGAGTACTGCTTCCCACCCATCTTGAACAATGTTTGGCCAAACCAGGACAAACCCCTATTAAAGGGGTTGTCTGGGTTCATAGCTGAGCCCGGACTTATCCTTAATTTCACCCAGGCAGCCCGCCTGATGTTAGCATCTGAGCATCTCATGCTCCGATGTGCTCCCTTGCCCTGCGCTGGATCGCGCAGGGCAAGGGCACTTTTGTTGACAAATACACACTGCCGGGAAGAAGCTTCCGCCCTGCAGTGTGTTCGGTGACGTCACCGGCTGTAATGGGCCGGCTTTAGCGCTGCCCTAGCCTGTTTACTGGCTAGGGCAGCGCTAAAACCCGCTCATCAGCGCTGGTGACGTCACCGGGCTCACTGCTGGGCGGAAGCCTAATTAGCGCAGGGCAAAGGAGGGCAAAGGATCTCAAACCCATACCACATGGTCAGCATGCAACCAATTTTGCCTAAAAGAGCAGCAAAAACCGTAATACTAGATTATCCTGTGAAGGCAACCTTAGGGTCTAGATCAAACAGATGGTGAGTATTCTGGTAAGAAAAATGCTGTGCCCTTGACATAAAGTATAATAGATGAGTAGAGCGCACTGACCAACACTGTAGTTGGTTGATTCTGGGCATGTCAAACCTGCCACCCCCTCTAGTAATGCCCACTTACAGGTGGGGCATACATAAGCACCACCTATTTTCAAACCAGGGCAGCCAGAATTTTCTGGGACGATCTCTAAATTTTAGGGACAGTGGTGGCAAATTCAGGCTGTTGGTAATTATGGCAGAGCTCACAGTGACCTGCTGAGGTCACACCGGCTGCATCAGAACTCACAGGAAGTGGCCTCTTCCCCCATATCCCTGATACATAGAACCCACAGCTGACCCCACATCTGACCGAGCAGAGGCCGCTTATGTTAGGAGCAGCCGGGGAAAGCATAGACAACAAGAAGGACCAAGAAAACACACATAAAAGGCAGGGTTAATGTAGCTGAGCTCTGCTACGACTGATGAAAAGTCATTTAAAAATGGACTGAATGAGATGTTTTATCCCAGGGAATTTCTAAATTTTTCCTCAAATAAAATGAAACCTTAGCATTGAAAATAGCGTGGTGCATGCCTTCAACTGGGTTAACTCTGCTCCAGCGTTATCCCATGGTATTGACGTGACCTCCTTGACCTCGGCTTGGTAATATTCTCTTGTCTCGTGTGTTTTGCCTGTTGTTTTCTCCCGTTGTTCCCCTCCCTGTAAGCCCCAGCACGTACCTAAGCTAGGGACTGCCGTCCAGTTGTGCACCGTCAGTTAGGACGGACTGTGCAAGTAGGCAGGGACAGTGGTGGGGTTTGAGCTCAGGGCTGCACTATTCCCTGAACCATGACACTAGGATGGTAACTAGCCATTTTGCATTTTATGGTCATTTTTATACTATTATATACCGTACATTACACCACCATAGATGCTAAGCTTCACACAGCTGCTGAATCGTCATGCGTTTCTTTTGGAAATACGTATGTGTAGGAATAACGTGTATAAAAAGAGGTTAAAGATAAAGACAATTTGAAACAAATGCCCTCAGTACAAAAATGTTCTAGAGATTTTCTTACACCAAAAGAACAGTGAAGATATTAATTTGGTTTCTGTGACAGATTTACCTCCGTACTGTACAATGCAGGAAAATATACAATCTGTTGTTTCCTGAGAGAAATCAGTGACTCGCTTATCTTCACCATATAACATTTTCATTTACCTCTTTCAGAAACTTTGTAATGTCGAACCAATGGACGGCGGCACACGCAGTAATTAGATCAACAGAGGCATCATCTACTGGTACCTCCTCAGCTGGCAAGGCTCTGTAGAGATGAAAAGACCATTTAAACAACAGAACAGTAGTAGTAGTGGTAGTGCTAGTAGTAATAGTGATCAGATATTACAATACTCTGGATGTCTGGTATAGTATTAGACTTTGATTGTCAGTGGCTTCACGTGGGCTGGCTGGGTGAGTAGAGCCAGAAGAAAATTATAGTAAAAAAAAATGTTAAAGTTGGAGCCCAACACTTACCTTCTCCAATCAGATTATATAATATGTACAGTATGCAAATCTACATGTGTAAAGGGTATCTATTAGTGATGATGGAACACCCCGATGCTCGGGTGCTCTGGTCGAACACTAGGTGGTGCTCGAGTGCTCGGCCGAGCACCCGAGTATAATGAAAGTCAATGGGAGAAGACCAGGCACTCCATGCTCTGCAGAGGGGAGGGTGAATGGTCCATAGGGAAACGTGAGAAAATGGTGGAAACACCACAGAAATGTTTAGGGAACAGCATGGGGAGGATGTCTAGTTCATAGGAAAATGTCAGAATTGCGACTTCCCCTCTTTCACTCCTTTCACTAATTAACTGAATTCGTACGCATTAGCATACAATGAGTAGCATTAGCGTACAAATCAACATTACAGTGAATGCCAGTACTCTCCCGCACGTTTACAAATGTGTGGGGAAGAGACTCGAGCATCGCACTCGAGCACACGGGGTGTTTGGCCGAACACTGCGATGTGCCGAGTATACCGATGCTCGCTCAACACTAGTATCTATGAACTACTTTAGATGTATACAACTAAAGCCAAATCTTTTAAAAAATTCGATGAACATTCGGCAAAGTGAATTTTGGATGATTCACTCATCTCTAATTGTGACATTGTCAATGTGGACCGGAGGCACGTGGCACATGCACCATAGCTTCAGTGATTCAGATGCACAGGGCAGGGAAGGGATTGATGATTGGTGCTTGAACATGATTTCACAGAGAGAAACAAGGTGACCAGGCAGATGGGGTTAAAAGAAGATGGTGACATCACATAGGAGAGGGGTGAACTGGAAGGTGCAACGGGAGGTACTACGAACTGGGAAGTAAAGAGGTGAGCTTGGGCTCCTGGAACAGTTAATTACGCCCCAATGGGCACTTTGAGGCTCATTAGCATAACTAACAAACTTCATTTTCGGGTGTTTAGCTACCTGGATGCTTGTTAAGAGCTCATTTGCATCCCTTTTCTTCCCAGAATTCCAGAGGTGCATGAATGGCCTATAAGTCTCCTCACTCTGATTAAGGCGCTCTCTCCCCAAGGAGAGTTAGTACCCCCTTTTACCCTGACTTGGCCTCTCACCCAGTTAAGCCAGTACTCTCTGCTCTGCACTGATGAGGGGAAATCACCCTGAAACAGGTGTCTGCAGATGAGATGCTGGCTTAGTCATGTCTCAAGGTTTATTTAAAGAGCTGAACATGGACTTATAGGAGAGCTGCCTTACATCTGGTGGCATTAGTCAGAGCTTGTTAAGAGCTCATTTGCATCCCTTTTTTCTTCCCAGAATTCCAGAGGAGCATGAATGGCCTATAAGTCTCCTCACACCGATTAAGGCGCTCTCTCCCCAAGGAGAGATAGTACCCCCGCTCCATGGATGTCACACACTGCTATATTACATTGGCTTTTCTTATATACAGCCAAAGTCGCTGACAGATTCTCTTTAATTTCATAGTTCTTTTATTTAAATGCAGCCATAACCATGGTAATAATTCCCTCAAATGCCAAGTATTTAGGAAGTGGCTCCCTATAAGTTCCAACATTTTAGCATGCCTTGGGACCGAACCATGGAAATAGACAAGCCAAATATCCATCCAATGACATCCATTTCAGGGTGCTTGCCCCTCATCAGTACGGAGCAGGGTTCTGGCTGGTTGGATGCTCTGAATGCACCTTAGGACGATACTGGCTCTCCGTAAGAGGATCACTTGTGTATAGAGACTTAGTGGATTGTCTCCAAAGATAAAGTACCCCGACTAAGCTTCATAGAAGGCCTCTGAAACAGTTGTCTACAGATGGATATTTGGCTTGGCAATTTTCCCTTGTCGTGCCCAAGACTTGTTAAAAAGTCAGACATTGACTCATGGAGAACCACTTGTAAATCGTGGCACTGAGTAGACTATTCTCTTTCCATGGGAGACACCTCTTTGCATATTATGTTCCCATGGAGCATTACCACTACATCTCCATACACAGCTGGTCTCTTCAGGGAGATCCAATACCTCCCCTAAGCTTCAATGATCAGAAATACTCACCTGAATGTTGCGTTTGGAAGTTTATGCGTTTTGTTCGCCTCCTCGATTTGGGCTTCACTAATGTCAGTTCCCAAAACCTTTTGAAAGTGTGGAACCAGCATTATGGTGCTCTGTCCTGTCCCACAGCCGACATCCACTGCAAGTTCATAAGGTTTGTTTAACTGGGAATGCAGAAGACATACATCTTAGAACGCTGAAAAAACTGACACTATTCTACAAAAAATTGGACAAAATTAAGTAGTTTTACATACGTTTGTGGTGCTGAAGACAAAAAATTCATTGAAGATGCAAAAATCGGTTCTTGTTTGGGAGTTACAGAGGGAAAAAGGTCAAAAAATCTTGAAAGAATAGCTGAAAGGAAAGCCTTAAAGGGTTTCTGTCACCAGTTTTGGGCATATAAAACAGGATGACATTTGCAATGTGCAAATGTCACCTGATGCCCAAACTGGTAATCATTTTTTTTACTGGTGTCCCAGTTTTTGTAATAAATCAACTTTTGTAATATGCAAATTAATCTTACTAGGTGCAAGGGGCAGTAACCCTGCACCTAGTAGCGCAGTTTCCCTACCTTTATTCACGCCCCCTTTCTTGAGATGGACAGGGCCAGGCAGCTCGCTCTATCTGCTCCTGGCCCTGTCCCTGCTGGAAATCCCGCGCCATTCAGACTTCATTCGGCGCAGGCGCAGTGAGTGCCGATGACGTCACAGTACACCCAGAAGAGAAGGCGGCGCAGGCGCAGTGAGGAAGCCGAATGAAGTCCGAACGGCGCAGGCACGGGATTTCCAGCACGGACAGGGCCAGGAGCAGACTTGACATAAAAAACATATAGTAGACAGGGTTAGGCTACACGTTTTGTCCCCATTCATTGTCAATGAGGACAAAACTGAACTGAAGAGAACGGAGGCTCCTAAAAGCATTCTGTTCCGTCTCCAGAACGGAGAGCAAACCGCAACATGCTGCAGTTTGCTCTCCGTCCTGGGCATCCGCACCAAGACAGATCCGTCATGACCCCTAATGCAAGTCAATGGGGACGGATCCGTTCAGTGTGACACACAGTAAAGGGATTCGTCCTCTATTGACTTTCAATGGAGTTCATGACGGATCCGTCCACAGTACACCACACATGACAGACAGATACACACAGACATACTTACGTGCTTCCAGCAGCTCCGCACATCGCAGGAGGAGGAGGACTGCACGCACATAGGAAGATTCTCCCTCCAGGAGAGGGCGCTGTGGAGAATCTTCCTATGTGCACGCAGTCCTCCTCCTCCTGTGATGTGCGGAGCTGCTGGAAGCATGTAAGTATGTCTGTGTATGTGTATACATCTGTGTGTATGTCGGTGTGTGTGTGTGTGTGTGTGTGTGTATGTGACACGTGTGGGGCCGGAGCGCTGCTCCGGCTCCTCATGTGTACTTGCGGCAGCATGGATCCGGCGGCACCCTTCACCCGCCGGATCTGTGCTGCCGCTAATGTGAAAAGCCACTTAGAACCACTTTACAAAAGTGACACTTGTTCATTTTTTACTTTAAAGCAACTTTCTTAGCTTGAAATTCAGCATTCTGAAACACACGAAACAAACAGGCACGTGTAAATCAGCCACTCCAATCCACCACAGGGCAAGTGACGGACTGGGGGGCCCTGCCTCTGACACCATAAAGGATGGGCAGATATGCTTCCCAAATTACGGATGTGCTACAGAGAGGCTACCTGACTCATTCCCCACTGCCAATTTATTCTAAGCTCGGTACTGCTTCACCTCAACAATGTGCTCCCGAGACTGACTGTAGACCTCCCCTAACTGACCCGGCATTCAGCAACACCAGAAATAGTCACAGCTGCCTCACTCCGGGATCCCCACCATTGCATCCTTCCAGCTCCAACCATCCTCGCAAACTCCAATCCCACAGGTCGGCTGCAGCAGCCTCCACTAAATTGGGCGGAAGTAGCAGTAGCTTGGGAGAATGGACAGGCTTGCTAATAGGAAGCTCCTACAACAGGCTTACAACCCAGGAAAAAAGGTCTAATTAGAGTCAGACGACTAGACCTTCCCCTGTTCACTGTGAACCCATGTAAAGAGTTAGGACATCCTATCTGAAGGAGAGGAAACATAATAATATTACAGGTTATAGTTACTAGAGAGGGGTCGTTGATCCAGGGAGTTATTCTGATGTCTGATTGGAGTCGGGAAGGAATTTTTTCCCCTAAAGTGAGGAAAATTGTCTTCTACCTCACAGGGTTTTTTGCCTTCCTCTGGATCAACTTGTAGGAGAACAGGCCGAACTGGATGGACAGAGGGCTTTTTCAGCCTTATAAACTATGTTACTATGTAAACATAAAATAAGATGTGGTTATGGGTGAACCTTCCGATCTCAGGTTTCCTGTCCTGAATGGACACCGTCATGGGTGCGGGGAAACCCCTTTAAGATATGTGAAAAATCATACAATTGTCTTTTAGTTGCATCAGTTTGCTTGCAGTGTGTTTTTTTTTTTAAAGAAAAAAAGACAGCTACAGTATATGCTTAATAAAGGGAACAGATGTGGCGTAAACCTAGCCTTAGATAGAACTTTTATAATATACAGTATATACCTTCTGCCTGCCACTGACTGCTCCCCTTCAGACACGGGATGTTTTCATCCGTGTACAGGGATAAGCAGCAGCGGTGTTGTAGGCACCAGGAGCGGAGCAAGGAGCGGGGTAAGTATAATCCATTTGAGGGGCCCGGGGCATGGGGGGGCTGTTTATGATATTGGATAAACCCTTTAAACTGTTATTTGTTAAAATGGTTCTCCGGGAAAGATTTGAAATGGCCACAAGCAACCTGTCCTGGGATGTGAGCAGGACTGGTTGCCTCTACTTGTAGAGCTGCCTGGGGGGGGGTCAGGGTTTTACTACACATTACATTCTGCATTTGCTACATATTGGTGAGCGGTCCTGTCAGGCTGCTCAGCCATGATGGAATATCATAGACAGGATCACATTACTACCGTGTATTGTAGAGCAATGTAGTGAGGCCCTGCCCAGACTGCTTGTGGAGGCAACCAGTAACTACAATTGTTATTGCTGAATTCCTTACCTTTTCCTGAAGATAGCTGAAGATCATGTCTTGTATCTCTTGTGGTGGAGAAATCCGGTACTTTTGATAATAGGATGCATGCTCTTTTTTCTCAAACATTCGTGTAGCCATTTGGGAATCGGTTGAACCACGACCTGTGGCGCTAAAAATAGGAAAAATACAGTTTTTGAGAAACCTGTGAAGATACATTCAAGACCTTGATTTCATTTATGAGAAATACAATCGTTTGATCTAGAACTCACAGCTGTAATACTATGAAATATAGGCAGACAGTATATTTTTTGCTATGAATACGGCTTCACGGTTAGAAAATATTGTTACAGGTTTTTTATTTGGCAGCTGCATTGACTATTGAGGTTTATAAGCAAACACTTAAAGAAATCATCAGGGTAAGGGCCCTTTCAAACGACCGTATGCGCTCTGAGACATACGGTCCATGAGCAGGCCATATGTCCCGGAGCGGCATCGATCGTGGGCACGGCAGCGCACAGCATCATAGATTACAATAGATTGCTCATATGATTTTATGAGTGCGGGACAATAGCCCGGCGTGCACAGCATGATTGTAATCCATGATGGTGTGCGCTCCCGTGCCCACGATCTATGCCGCTCCGGGACACATGGCCCGCTCACGGACCGTATGTCTCAGAGCGTATACGGTCGTTTGAAAGGGCCCTTAAGATTTAGACGAGCCAATAATCGTCCAGGAACGAGTTGTTCTCGATAATCTGGATAATCTAAATGTGCCGTAGATTACCCAATGAACGACATCAGGTGATCCCATCGTTCGTACAGGCGCCATCAATCATCGTTTCTAGGCAGCAGATCGTGCTGTCTAAATAGCGATCTGCAGCCCAGAAACAATGATTCTGTATGGGAAGGAGGGATCGCTATACTGTGAAGGAGATCACTGTATGTAAACACAGAGGTCTCCTTCACTGAGAGAGCAGCCGACTGTCAGGCCCGAAACCGGCTGCTCCATCAGCCCATCTAAACCCGCCTTTAGAGATTACTTCTGCTGGTTAAAACCACAATAAGACATACCTGGTGACATTTCTTCCATAAATGAATAGTGTATAATAACATAATAAAGATTGTAGTCTTTTTCTTTCTCCACATATCAGATGCTTGTTTTGTCCTGTACTTGGCCATTGCTCTCTCTGTAACTGCTGTAATCGGATTAATGTGATCTCCGTGTTCTGGTCTAGAAGGACACACAGCTACAGGCACACAGCTACAGGCACACCAAGGTTTTATGTATTTTTAACTTACTGGCTATGACTAGCTTTTCGTTTCTCTTGCAAAAAAGATATAGAACAGCAAAAAAGAAAATGTAGCCACTACATACAGAATGTAGCGTTCCTCACTACCACAGTGGAGGCCTACTGCCTAGCCCCTCAAATCACACATTTTCATATGAGTCCTTATGAATCCCTCAGGCAGGAATCGCCTACGGGACTTGTGTTATGTGACTAAATGAGCAATTACAGTAAAGTTACCTTAAAGGGGTTGTCCCATCATAGACAATGGGGGCATATCGCGAGGACATTGTCTGATAGTCTACATCGAGAACGGAGCCGGGAAACTTGAGGAGGGCGCACTGTGCGTGTACAACCATCCTACTTTCATTTCTATGGGGCCGGCAAAAATAGCCGAGCGCTGGCTCAGATATTTCCGACGGCTCCATAGAAATGAATGGGTGTGGTGGTCACGCATGAGTGGTGTGCTCCCATTCATTTCTATGGGAGCAGCGGGGAGCTGCGCCTGGTGGTGGCCGGACACCGAGAAACCCGGGGTCCTCCAGGCACATTGCTCCCCGCTCCGTTTTCAAAATAGGTTCACCGCTGGGACCTGGATCAATCAGACAATGGGAGCATATCCTAGCCCCCATTGTCTATGATGGGAATACCCCTTTAAAGTCTCCATGAGATCACATCTGAAATCGCCCCACCCTGTTGGGACAGAAAAAACACAGGCTGAGGGGTTAAAAGACCTCTCTCTGCCATCCACTTTCAGTGATTTACCAAGAACCTCCAAGAGAAATAGGGTGGGAAATTATGGGTTCCAGGTAAAGATGAGCAAACTGGTTTTACCTTTTTGCGATTTTTCAAAAAAAGTGAGCGAGAGAGCTAAAAAGAGATCATGAGAGAGGGGTTGAAGGAGAGCTCCCGTTAGCACCACTGCCGTCTCTCAGCTCACCAAGCACATTGTACATTGTGCAGCGGCTGTGCTCGTCATCGTGCTCATTCCCTTTCACTTGAATGGGGCTGAGCTACACCTAGGCCTTGTGATTTATGAACGTGTCGTCACGCGTGTTGTCGACCGGACTAGGAAAAGTTGGAGAAGGCTGTAGCACTACTTATCAAACAGCTGATGAGCTAGGGTCCTGGGTGTCAGACCCACACCAATCAGATACTGATGACCTATACATGTGGCTGATGCACCTCTGTCTGATCAGCAGAAATGTTGCTTCTTGAACACTTTTGAGTGTAGTTTAATTAAATAGAAATTACAATGTAGACAAATATTACGGATTTTCATGCATCATTAGGTTATTGGTTTGTGGGGAGGAGAACAATTGCATTCCAAGTTTTCAGCGTGTGCTTTAAAGTAGAGAAAGGTTTGAAATGCTAATAATACAGTAGTCAGAAATCTTACCAGTGCCAATTCATTCTTAACAGATTCCTGCTACAGTTATTCCTTCTCTGGTAGGTTGACTTCTAAAAACGACAGCATAACCTTCTCAACATGTTTCGCTGTAATGCAGCTTCCTCAGGGGAGAAGTTACCACACTTAGGGCTCATGCACACAAATTTATTTTTTCTTCTGTTTCCGTTCCATTTATTTACAGGTCCGTATGCGGAACCAGTCACTTAGATGAGGCTTGAAAAAAACTGAAATGAGTGTGTGCAAAATGTAAAAGTAAACTGCCTAGTAAAAGTGGCCTGTCTGACCCAGAAAGAAGCGCGGTGGCATCTTAAAAATATTAAAATGGATAAATCACTGGAACCAGATGGCGTACACCCACGTATCCTAAGAGAATTAAGTAATGTCATAGTCTGACCCTTATTTCTGATATTTAAGGACTCTTTACTGACAGGGAGTGTTCCACAGGATAGACAATTAGCAAATGTGGTGCCAATATTCAAAACGGGGTCAGAAACAGATCCCAGAAAAAGCCACTTTAGACCCATCAATACCTGTATGAAAACATAACATTTACTTTAACTATTGCAATTTGACCACATACAATGCTCTAAAATGATCAGGTGACCACCAGGTTAGGACTATTCTGAGGATATGGGGTAAGTGTTGTGGATGTACAGGGATGTTATTAGCAAAAGTCGCTGATGGGCCACATTGTGCAGGGGTGTGACATTATGAAACATCTTCATATACAAGGTCCTCAATTATTATGTTGGATTTTATTAATTCCATTATTCAAAAGATACCATTTCCTAGAGGATCCTTAGTAACAAATGCAGTCGATCAATCGATTTCTTCACCCTTCACTGCTCTCATCTGTCGGTGCTTTTCACTATACGGTAGGACGCCCAGGTCTATTACATGACTGACGCCATTACCCTTAATCCACTCTGCTGGGATAAGATATGGGGTAATTAACACTCTCATTAGATTTACTGATTGATATTTAAACAGTTGAGAACATGATAGAAATAGAGCGCAGTGTGTGGGCGGAATAGATTGCACTATTATACTCTTTGGCACAGCTTGTTTGTTTCCTTCAGCTTATGAAGTGTGATGATTCAGAATCAGGAGATGACCTGATGTAATGTTCAATGTTTCCAATTTCATAAACGCAGTGGTCGACCCGTGAGACACGCACGCTTTCACACGACCGTGGAGCTCGATTCGGGACGGTCCGTGAAAACCCAGACCGTGCTCCTTCTGAGGACTGGAGCGCACGGCGTCATAGGTTGCTATGACGCCGTGTGCTTCCCAAGGCCATCGCTGTACAGTGATACATTCTATATAAGTGTGTACAGTGTATCACTGTACAGCAGCGGCCTCAGGAAGCGCACGGCATCATAACAAGCAATGACGCGGTGCGCTCCTGCCCTCAGAAGGAGCACGGTCCGGGTTTTCACTGACTGGCCCGCACCGTGCTCCACAGACGTGTGAAAGGGCCCTTACAGTTCTAGAATGTGTAGGATAACACCAACAGCATTAACAGCAACAGATGACATGTGAAATCCGTGTTGCATCCGTTTTTATTTTTGTGAAGCCATTATAGCAATGTATATCCTTGTCTGCAGAATGGACAAGAAAGGGCAATATATATATATATATATATATATATATATATATATATATTTTTTTTTTTTTTTTTTTTTTGCGGAATGGACATAGGGACACAGAATGCATTTCATCTAACAGCTCATTTTCCTCAGTAAATACTTTCTCCTCCTCTCTCCTTAAAAGGGCCAAAACTTTCAGCTTTACCCTTTTTAAAAATATTTTTAAACATTTTAGGGGTAATTTTGCTCACCTTGGCAAGGAGTATTTAGCTCCAGCTTGGCTGCCTTTATCTGTCTTTTACTATTCTATTGTTCTATTTTGATTCTTGTAGTTTTTTTAGTGCTTTCTTTATATTCCTGTTTTAGCAATTTGAATTATTTTTTTGTCTTTTATTGCCTCCTTTACATTTATCCATACTGTTTATTGTCTTGTTCATGGCCATTTTATTCCCATAAGGCATGTACCTGGCACAATAACAGTTTAGGATGCTGTTTTTGATTATGTACTCTACACCTTTCCTTATGAAGTGTTCTAGTCCCTCCATTCCTCCCCCAGTTCCATTGCCTTACCTAAGTTCTCTCTCTGCCCTATTACCCCCCCCCCCTTCCTCAGTCCCTCGTTTAAACACTCTTCTAACCATCTTCTCCCCCAAGCAGCTGCCCCTTCCCCATTGAGGGGAAGCCTATTCCTACGATAGAGCCTGTAGTTGACAGAAGTCGGCCCTGTTCTCCAGGAACCCAAAACCACTCCTTCCTACACCAGTTCTTGAGCCACTTTTTTACCTCCATAATGTCCCGCTGTCTTTCTGGTGTGGCTCGTGGTACAGGCAGTATTTCAGAAAATACAACCTTCGAGGCTCTTGCTTGACATGCAATCCAAGTTCCTAAAATCATTTTTAAGGACCTTCCATTTACCCACAATCTAATTAGACCAGAGAACGCAGCAATAGTCTGGTAGGTACATTTTAATCATCAAAGCATCAGTTATACCTCAAGTGCGAAAGATGAAATAACTTACATCTCGGACAACCCCTTTAAGACTCAAATGGTGCCAAGCTGGGATGGCTGGTGCCGAACTCAATATGGGGATGGTTTCCTGAGGTCTGAGGTGTTGAATAGGTGGTTCAAATGAAGAGGGAGTGTGCTAGACTGGAGCCCAAAGAGTAATGTTTCCTAGAGGTGGTACATGATGGTACTAATACCTCTCCTGCTGTATGTATTGCACAGGAGTACAAATGATAAGGCCCCTTCACAATTTTTTTCAGAGGTTTTTGCTCTTTTATATCTTTTTTTATTTTTTTTTTTCGTACCGTATACAGTTTTCATGGTGCTTTTTTTTTTTTCCAAACAACCATGTATACCACATTTTTATTCAACATGCTGCATTTTTAAAAAACAGGATACCCAAAAACTAGACTTTCAGCTCAATAAAGGGAGTTTATCCTGGGGAAAGAAAAACTGATGCACAAATCAGGCAAAACTATAATTAAAAAAAATGTGAGAATCCACCCCTAGAAGGCATTTTTTTAAACGGACAATGTGGCTGCATTATAGCTTACATGTGACAGTTACCAGTCCAGGTGACACCGAATGTCAAATGTGTACCATTTCACTACTGCAAAATCATTCAAAACTGGTTAATTTTTTGATAATCCCAGAAATCCAGTTTCTTTCTACAAACTGGTGCCAAGAACAGAACTGCATGTTCTAGACAAGTCCTCGCCAATGGTTTGTAAAAATGGTAATGTTACACCCCTAAAAACGGGTGTAAAGGAAAACGGCTTAGGGCTCTTTCACATCACCGTTAGGGATTCCGTTCAGGCTTTCCGTTATAACATCGTTATAACGGAAAGAAACGGAATTCCCAGGACGGAAATCAAAATGGACACCTTTAAGAGGCATTCCGTTTTGATCCGTCATAATAGAAGCCTATGGGAAAGAATAACAGGTCCGTCTGGTTTCCGTTATGCTGGACGGAAAACAGTGATTACTTACCGGTAATTGTTTTTCCAGAAACCCATGACGGCACCCATGCGACTTAGGACCTCCCATCAAGGACAGGAAACCTGCTAACATATAAAAAAGGTACACGCCCCTCTCAACCTCAGTTATAGAAAATTACTGGACTCTGGAGGGCAAGACTTCCTTCACCAATTGAGATTAACTTCTCTCAGAATAACCATAACTAGTGAAACTTATATCCTATATATTTATATCTACATATCTTCTTTTTTTTTTTTTTTTTTTTTTTTTTTGTGGAGGGCAAATTTTTGGGGTGCCGTCATGGGTTTCTGGAAAAACAATTACCGGTAAGTAATCACTGTTTTCCCCTCACCCATGACGGCACCCATGCGACTGAAAAATTAATCCATTAGGGAGGGACTACAGCCTGAAGCACCTTCCTCCCGAAGGCTGCATCTGCGTTCAGGTTTAATCTGTAATGCCTAAAGAACGTATGGGGGGAGCTCCATGTAGCTGCCCTACAAATCTGTGACAAAGAGGCATCTGCCTTTTCTGCCCATGATGTAGCTACCGACCTTGTGGAGTGAGCGCCAAACCCTGTTGGAGGGGAGAGACCCAGAGAGGTGTAAGACAAGAGGATAGACTCCTTTACCCACCTAGCTATAGTTCTGGAAGAGGCCTTCTTCCCCCTGAACCGCCCTGAAAACTGAAGCAAGAGATTCTCATCCTGTCTCCACTGACTCGAAGCTTCCAAATAAGTAATCAAACATCTTCTCACATCAAGGCAATTGAATCTCTTTTCTAACTCATTAGAAGGATTAGGGCAAAAAGAGGGAAGTACAATGTCCTGACTTTT
>ONZH01027750.1:0-162286 GCA_900303285.1 Rhinella marina
CGCTCATGATAACAGATGCTGTTCAGGGTCCACATCAGCAGGAGATGGCGAATACTCAAGTGTTTGGGCATCACTACAAACAAATTCCTCTGCTAGCTCCTGGATTCTTTCCGGCACATCTGAAAAAGGACCCAAAAGAGCTCCTGGGAGGGTCAATGGTGGGATGACTCTGTTGGCCAGGTGTGGAGGAAGGAGGGTCAGAGTGAGACTGTGTGGATGACTGGCTGGTGGACAACTGTGTGGAAGCGCTATCGGCCATCCATTGCACCACCTGTTCTACCTGCTCAGGCCTCAACAGCGGTGTAACCCGCCCCCTGCTTAACTGTCCCATAAAGGCAGGGATTCTGGATGAGTGGGATCCTGGCTGCCCCTCACCAGCACGCATTGTATCCCCACTGGCTTCAACAAGGCCCCCAACAGCATTTCCGCGCCCCCGTCCTCGTCCACGTCCGATTCCGCTAGCCCTCCGCATTTTATTTTTTTTTGTTACAATATTTTGCCTTCACAGCCGTATACTACCAGTTCAGACGGTGTGTTTTAACACCACGTATATAAAATACTTTTCCAAGCACGCAGAACGCTCAGTACAGTAGACAAAGAAAAGGCCTTTTTTTATATATTTCTAGGTACACAGCCGTGTACTAACAGGTCAGACGGTGTGTATTAACACCACGTAGATAAAATACTTTTGCAAGCACGCAGAACGCTCAGTACAGTAGACAAAGAAAAGGCCTTTTTTTTTTTTATTTCTTGGTACACAGCCGTGTACTAACAGGTCAGACGGTGGGTATTTACACCACATATATAAAATACTTTTGCAAGCACGCAGAACACACAGTATAGTAGACAAAGAAAAGGCCTTTTTTTAAATATTTCTAGGTACACAGCCGTGTATTAACAGGTCAGACGGTGGGTATTTACACCACGTATATAAAATACTTTTGCAAGCACGCAGAACGCACAGTATAGTAGACAAAGAAAAGGCCTTTTTTTTATATTTCTAGGTACACAGCCGTGTACTAACAGGTCAGACGGTGTGTATTAACACTACGTATATAAAATACTTTTGCAAGCACACAGAACGCTCAGTATAGTAGACAAAGAAAAGGCCTTTTTTTTTATATTTCTAGGTACACAGCCGTGTACTAACAGGTTAGACGGTGTGTATTAACACCACGTATATAAAATACTTTTGCAAGCACGCAGAACGCTCAGTACAGTAGACAAAGAAAAGGCCTTTTTTTTTTTTATTTCTAGGTACACAGCCGTGTACTAACAGGTCAGACGGTGGGTATTTACACCACGTATATAAAATACTTTTGCAAGCACGCAGAACGCACAGTACAGGTGCCAAAGAAACGGCCTAGTTTTTTAATATTTCTAGGTACACAGCCGTGTACTAACAGGTCAGACGGTGTGTATTAACACCACGTATATAAAATACTTTTGCAAGCACGCAGAACGCACATTACAGTAGACAAAGAAAAGGCCTTTTTTTTTATATTTCTAGGTACACAGCCGTGTACTAACAGGTCAGATGGTGGGTATTAACACCACGTATATAAAATACTTTTGCAAGCACGCAGAACGCTCAGTACAGTAGACAAAGAAAAGGCCTTTTTTTTCTTATTTCTAGGTACACAGCCGTGTACTAACAGGTCAGACGGTGGGTATTTACACCACGTATATAAAATACTTTTGCAAGCACGCAGAACGCACATTATAGTAGACAAAGAAAAGGCCTTTTTATTTTATATTTCTAGGTACACAGCCGTGTACTAACAGGTCAGACGGTGTGTATTAACACCACGTATATAAAATACTTTTTCAAGCACGCAGAACGCTCAGTACAGTAGACAAAGAAAAGGCCTTTTTTTTTTTATTTTTAGGTACACAGCCGTGTACTAACAGGTCAGACGGTGGGGATTTACACCACGTATATAAAATACTTTTGCAAGCACGCAGAACGCACAGTATAGAAGACAAAGAAAAGGCCTTTTTTTATATATTTCTAGGTACACAGCCGTGTACTAACAGGTCAGACGGTGTGTATTAACACCACGTATATAAAATACTTTTGCAAGCACGCAGAACGCTCAGTATAGTAGACAAAGAAAAGGACTTTTTTTTATATTTCTAGGTACACAGCCATGTACTAACAGGTTAGACGGTGTGTATTAACACCACGTATATAAAATACTTTTGCAAGCACGCAGAACGCTCAGTACAGTAGACAAAGAAAAGGCCTTTTTTTATTTCTAGATACACAGCCGTGTACTAACAGGTCATACGGTGGGTATTTACACCACGTATATAAAATACTTTTGCAAGCACGCAGAACGCACAGTATAGTAGACAAAGAAAAGGCCTTTTTTTTTAATATTTCTAGGTACACAGCCGTGTACTAACAGGTCAGACAATGTGTATTAACACCACGTATATAAAATACTTTTGCAAGCACGCAGAACGCACAGTACAGGTGCCAAAGAAAAGGCCTAGTTTTTTAATATTTCTAGGTACACAGCCGTGTACTAACAGGTCAGATGGTGTGTATTAACACCACGTATATAAAATACTTTTGCAAGCACGCAGAACGCTCAGTACAGTAGACAAAGAAAAGGCCTTTTTTTTATTTCTAGATACACAGCCGTGTACTAACAGGTCATACGGTGGGTATTTACACCACGTATATAAAATACTTTTGCAAGCACGCAGAACGCACAGTATAGTAGACAAAGAAAAGGCCTTTTTTTTTTATATTTCTAGGTACACAGCCGTGTACTAACAGGTCAGACGGTAGGTATTAACACCACGTATATAAAATAATTTTGCAAGCACGCAGAACGCTCAGTACAGTAGGCAAAGAAAAGGCCTTTTTTTTATTTCTAGGTACACAGCCGTGTACTAACAGGTCAGACGGTGGATATTTACACCACGTATATAAAATACTTTTGCAAGCACGCAGAACGCTCAGTATAGTAGACAAAGAAAAGGCCTTTTTTTTTAATATTTCTAGGCACACAGCCGTCTACTAACAGGTCAGACGGTGTGTATTAACACCACGTATATAAAATACTTTTGCAAGCACGCAGAACGCTCAGTACAGTAGACAAAGAAAAGGCCTTTTTTTTTTATTTCTAGGTACACAGCCGTGTACTAACAGGTCAGACGGTGGGTATTTACACCACGTATATAAAATACTTTTGCAAGCACGCAGAACGCACAGTATAGTAGACAAAGAAAAGGCCTTTTTTTTTGTATATTTCTAGGTACACAGCCGTGTACTAACAGGTCAGACGGTGTGTATTAACACCACGTATATAAAATACTTTTGCAAGCACGCAGAACGCACAGTACAGGTGCCAAAGAAAAGGCCTAGTTTTTTAATATTTCTAGGTACACAGCCGTGTACTAACAGGTCAGACGGTGTGTATTAACACCACGTATATAAAATACTTTTGCAAGCACGCAGAACGCACAGTTCAGTAGACAAAGAAAAGACCTTTTTTTTTATATTTCTAGGTACACAGCCGTGTACTAACAGGTCAGATGGTGGGTATTAACACCACGTATATAAAATAATTTTGCAAGCACGCAGAACGCTCAGTACAGTAGATAAAGAAAAGGCCTTTTTTTTCTTATTTCTAGGTACACAGCCGTGTACTAACAGGTCAGACGGTGGGTATTTACACCACGTATATAAAATACTTTTGCAAGCACGCAGAACGCACATTATAGTAGACAAAGAAAAGGCCTTTTTTTATATTTCTAGGTACACAGCCGTGTACTAACAGGTCAGACGGTGTGTATTAACACCACGTATATAAAATACTTTTGCAAGCACGCAGAACGCTCAGTATAGTAGACAAAGAAAAGGCCTTTTTTTTTATATTTCTAGGTACACAGCCGTGTACTAACAGGTTAGACGGTGTGTATTAACACCACGTATATAAAATACTTTTGCAAGCACGCAGAACGCTCAGTACAGTAGACAAAGAAAAGGCCTTTTTTTTTTTTTTATTTCTAGGTACACAGCCGTGTACTAACAGGTCAGACGGTGGGTATTTACACCACGTATATAAAATACTTTTGCAAGCACACAGAACGCACAATATAGACGACAAAGAAAAGGCCTTTTTTTTATATTTCTAGGTACACAGCCGTGTACTAACAGGTCAGACGGTGTGTATTAACACCACGTATATAAAATACTTTTGCAAGCACGCAGAACGCACAGTACAAGTGCCAAAGAAAAGGCCTAGTTTTTTAATATTTCTAGGTACACAGCCGTGTACTAACAGGTCAGACGGTGTGTATTAACACCACGTATATAAAATAATTTTGCAAGCACGCAGAACGCACAGTACAGTAGACAAAGAAAAGGCCTTTTTTTAAAAAAATTTCTAGGTACACAGCCGTGTACTAACAGGTCAGACGGTGGGTATTAACACCACGTATATAAAATAATTTTGCAAGCACGCAGAACGCTCAGTACAGTAGGCAAAGAAAAGGCCTTTTTTTTTTTATTTCTAGGTACACAGCCGTGTACTAACAGGTCAGACGGTGGGTATTTACACCACGTATATAAAATACTTTTGCAAGCACGCAGAACGCTCAGTATAGTAGACAAAGAAAAGGCCTTTTTTTTTAAATATTTCTAGGTACACAGCCGTCTACTAACAGGTCAGACGGTGTGTATTAACACCACGTATATAAAATACTTTTGCAAGCACGCAGAACGCTCAGTACAGTAGACAAAGAAAAGGCCTTTTTTTTTATTTCTAGGTACACAGCCGTGTACTAACAGGTCAGACGGTGGGTATTTACACCACGTATATAAAATACTTTTGCAAGCACGCAGAACGCACAGTATAGTAGACAAAGAAATGGCCTTTTTTTTTTATATTTCTAGGTACACAGCCGTGTACTAACAGGTCAGACGGTGTGTATTAACACCACGTATATAAAATACTTTTGCAAGCACGCAGAACGCACAGTACAGTAGACAAAGAAAAGGCCTTTTTTTTTAATATTTCTAGGTACACAGCCGTGTACTAACAGGTCAGATAGTGTGTATTAACACCACGTATATAAAATAATTTTGCAAGCACGCAGAACGCTCAGTACAGGTGCCAAAGAAAAGGCCTAGTTTTTTAATATTTCTAGGTACACAGCCGTGTACTAACAGGTCAGACGGTGTGTATTAACACCACGTATATAAAATACTTTTGCAAGCACGCAGAACGCACAGTACAGTAGACAAAGAAAAGGCCTTTTTATTTATATATTTCTAGGTACACAGCCGTGTACTAACAGGTCAGATAGTGTATATTAACACCACGTATATAAAATAATTTTGCAAGCACGCAGAACGCTCAGTACAGTAGACAAAGAAAAGGCCTTTTTTTTATTTCTAGGTACACAGCCGTGTACTAACAGGTCAGACGGTTGGTATTTACACCACGTATATAAAATACTTTTGCAAGCACGCAGAACGCACAGTATAGTAGAGAAAGAAAAGGCCTTTTTTTATATATTTCTAGGTACACAGCCGTGTACTAACAGGTCAGACGGTGTGTATTAACACCACGTATATAAAATACTTTTGCAAGCACGCAGAACGCACAGTACAGGTGCCAAAGAAAAGGCCTAGTTTTTTAATATTTCTAGGTACACAGCCGTGTACTAACAGGTCAGACGGTGTGTATTAACACCACGTATATAAAATACTTTTGCAAGCACGCAGAACGCACAGTACAGTAGACAAAGAAAAGGCCTTTTTTTTAATATTTCTAGGTACACAGCCGTGTACTAACAGGTCAGACGGTGGGTATTAACACCACGTATATAAATTAATTTTGGAAGCACGCAGAACGCTCAGTACAGTAGACAAAGAAAAGGCCTTTTTTTTTTTTATTTCTAGGTACACAGCCGTGTACTAACAGGTCAGACGGTGGGTATTTACACCTGGTATACAAAAAGGGTATTGCAGGCACACAGAACCCAGAACACTAGAGCCAAATAAACTGTATTTAAAAAAAAAAAAAGTACACAGCCGTATACTGCCAGAAGATCAGATGGTGCATATACACACTAGGTATATAACAGGGTTTTGCGGCCAAAAAGAACACAGAACAGTAGTGCCAAATATAGTTTGGTATGTAGCAGAGCACCTAATACACCACTAATGCCTCTCTCTGTCCCTACTCCAGCAGCTATCCCTGAATACAGCAGCCGTTCTCTGCAGAGTGTATATGGTAGTAAAGCTATCACTGTACTGCACTATAGTAGCCCTGATAAGGGCTTTTAATCACGCTCCTGCCTGTCCAACAGCTAAAACCTATCTCTCCCTTCTCCAGCCTCTGTCCCTGACTAAGTTCACGCAGCATATGCGAACGAGCAGGAAGAGCTGAGTTCGAGGTCACGTGGTTTTTCCAGCCAATCCATGTAGACGCCGTTTTCGCGCTGCCAGCGTGCTCCGCGGGCCTGTCATACCCCCCCTGCATGGTGATTGGTGGAAAAAGAGCGCCAGGGAAGGTGGGAGGGGAAACAAATTCTAAGTGCGCCATCGCCGTTATACTCGATTGAAATCGAGTATGCCGAATAGCGTACTATTCGATCGAATACCGGCTCGATTGAACACTACTCGCTCATCTCTAATTATTAGCTTTGCAAACAACAAAAAGAAGCAATATGGGCCAAAAGGAACAAGGGCTTGGGGCGGATTATAATAGTTAAGGTACATACATTATTTTAGGCCCATGAAATCCTTTTATGTAATGGCCCGTTGAGATGTACAATTTCCAAGTGAAGGCTCTGCTGCATTTGGTGTAGCTATAAATGAATGTAGCTATAAAAACATAGGGGCAGATTTACTAAGACCAGCATTTCATATGCCAATCTTAGTACCAAGTCCGCTGGCATAAGATGTAACAGAGGCACATGCCTCTTAATAATTTGTCACAGATCTGGAAGTCTATGCACCAGAAACGAGATTTTAGGCCAGCTAAGTAGGTGCTGCCATCAGGCACAGCTCGGGTCAGGCAGCGGATAATTAGAATTGGTCAGAAGTCGTTACACATGAAGATAAATGGAACAGCACCCTCCACAGGAACTAGCAAGCTAGAAAAACCTATTTCTCAAGCACTCTCACTTAGGGGACGGTGTCTTAAATACCCAGGGTGACCATCCATAGGCTTGCACTCCCTAGAGACAGGAAGGTGAGGCCTTTGCCGGCAAGAATCAGGATGAGGCCTGCTAGGAAGAGGAACACAGGATTCTGGCAGTGTCACGGGGGAGACAAGGGAAAGTGTGCCCTGTACTGAACCCCACCTCTTTCCCTACCTACTTACAGTTGGAGCCCTAAGCGGCAACACCGTAACTTGGCGGCGTTCTCTATACTGCGTAAGTGCACAGGGAGGGAAAGGGATACACAGGGAGAGACCAAACACAGACAGTACAAACACAATAACAGAATGGTAAACTAGCCGGGTCAAATACAGGAGGTCACATCACATACAAAGGGTCAAGCAAAGAATAGTCAAAGTCCGAGTCCAAAATCCGAAATACCAAAATATCCAATACAGCAAGGTCACACACAGCACTGATCAAAGGGAGAAGACTAATCACAGGCACTGAGTGAGGAAGTTGCCATCTTTAAATAGCCCGCCCAGGATCATGTGATGTGGCCAGCATCACATGACCTGAGGCGGAGCAAGCTGTCAAAACAATATGTAAAGTAGCCATGTGGTGTGATCAGCACCACATGGCTAAACCCAAACAGAGAATTAACTGATGAAGTGCTGGCTGACCAGACCAGCACTTCAATTCCCTACTGCTCGTCTCTAGGGGGGGCGGAGAGGTCCGGCGACGCCGTGCAGAGGGAGGGCGACGTCGGCCTCCCATGACAGGCGCTGCATGAGGGAAGCGCTGCCTGCTTCCCATGACAGTACCCCCCCCTTCACGAGGGGCCACCGGACCCTTACCAGCGGGAGCCGGTTTATCAGGATGCTGCAGATGAAATTTCCTGATAAGCGAGTCTGCATGCATCCTGGTCAACGGTACCCAAGATCTGTCCTCTAGCCCGAACCCCTTCCAATGCACAAGATACTGGAAGGAGTTTCGGACCTTCCTTACGTCAACGATCCTAGCAACCTCATGCTCCATTTGTCCCGCCACCTCAACCGGAGGTGGAGACTGTTCCTCAGGACCAACAGGAGCAACATAACGTTTAAGCAGGGAAATATGAAATACGTTATGTATGCGCAGCGAGACGGGTAAACCCAACTTAAAGGACACCGGATTAATCACCTTGGTGATTTTATATGGCCCAATGAAGCGAGGCGCAAACTTATACGATGGTACCTTCATGTGTAAATTCTTGGTGGACAACCAAACTTTGTCCCCCAACTTAAAATCGACACCCTTAGAGCGTCTCTTATCAGCCTTAGCTTTTTGTATCTCTTGGGCCTTTTTCAGGTTCAATTGAACCTGTGCCCAAACTGTGCACAGTTCCTGAGAAAAAACATTGACCTCTGGGACAACAGAAGTAGATGAGGAAAAAGAACCAAAACGCGGATGAAAACCCATGTTGCAAAAGAACAGCGATACCCCAGAGGATGTATTTACATGGTTATTAATGGCAAACTCAGCCAGAGACAGGTATCTGGCCCACACATGCTGGTTATCTGCCACATAGCACCTGAGAAACTGCTCAGCAGATTGGTTAAGACGCTCAGTCTGACCGTTGGTCTCTGGATGAAAGGCAGACGAAAAGGACAGAGAAATGCCAATCTTATGACAGAAGGCCCTCCAGAACTTGGACACAAACTGCACCCCCCTGTCAGAAACAATATTCTCAGGAATACCATGCAGTTTAACAATGTGGTCCATAAATACAGAAGCCAAGACCTTAGCAGATGGTAGTTTACACAACGGAATAAAATGACACATCTTGCTGAATCTGTCAACCACAACTAAAATCACAGTTTTACCCTCAGAGCAAGGCAAATCCGTTATGAAATCCATGGACAGATGTGACCATGGTCTACTGGGTATAGGTAATGGATGTAGCTCACCCATAGGCCGAGTCTTGGGATTTTTGGACCTGGCACAAGTGTTACACGCAGTTACAAAAGCCTGAACATCTCTGGAAATCGATGGCCCCAATAATGCCTAGAGACTAACTCCTTAGTGGCATTGATACCAGGATGTCCACATAATGCAGAGTTATGGCACTCACCCAGCAGTCGCAAACGCAAATGAGCCGGCACAAATAATTTGTCATTGGGGGTACCAGTGGGAGCCAGATGTTGTCCTGCCAAGATTTCAGATGCAAGATCAGAGGAGGTAGCGGCCACGATGATGTCAGCTGGCAGGATGGGCTCAGGAGGAACGTCAGGAGGCTGATACGCCTGAAAGCTTCGGGATAAGGCGTCAGCCTTAATGTTCTTGCTTCCAGGTCTAAAGGTAACACAAAAATCAAAACGAGTAAAGAACAAAGCCCACCTTGCCTGTCTAGGATTCAACCGTTTAGCGGACTCCAGAAACATAAGGTTTTTATGATCCGTGAGTACCGTAATGCGGTGTAATGCCCCTTCTAAAAAATGACGCCACTCCTCAAATGCCCACTTAATTGCCAGTAACTCCCTATTACCAATATCATAATTCCTTTCAGAAGAGGAAAACTTACGGGAGAAGAAGGCGCATGGTTTGAGATTAGTTAAGGTGGAAGACCCCTGGGACAGTACTGCCCCCACACCATCCTCAGATGCATCCACCTCAACTACAAAGGGCTTGCTCTGGTCAGGCTGGATTAACACAGGAGCATTAGTAAAACACCTCTTTAGCTTCTCGAAAGCTTCAATAGCTGCAGGGGACCAATTAACAAGATCAGCTCCTTTGCGAGTAAGATCCGTAATTGGTTTGACCACTACCGAGAAATTCTTAATAAATTTACGGTAGAAGTTCGCGAAACCTAAAAATCTTTGGAGCGCCTTCAGGGAGGAAGGTCGCACCCAATCAAGAATGGCCTGCACTTTAGCTGGGTCCATCTTGAAAGAAAAAGGGGTCAAAATGTATCCCAAAAAGGCCACCTCCTGAACTCCAAAAATACACTTTTCCCCTTTAACAAATAATTTATTCTCACGTAACACCTCTAACACTTGCCTGGTGTGGGAAACGTGAGATTCCCAGTCAGCAGAAAAAATAAGGATGTCATCAATATATACGATCATAAACCTCCCAATAAAAGGTCTGAAAATGTCGTTTACAAAATTTTGGAAGACAGCGAGTGCATTACTTAACCCAAAGGGCATCACTAAATACTCATAGTGACCCTCAGGGGTATTGAAGGCCGTCTTCCATTCATCCCCCTCTCTGATTCTGATCAGATTTTAAGCCCCCTTCAAATCCAGCTTAGAAAACCAGCAGGCACCTTGGACCTGGTTCAGTAAGTCTGGAATAAGGGGCAGCGGGTACCTGTTCTTGACCGTGATTTTGTTAAGTTCTCTGTAGTCAATACAAGGCCTCAACCCTCCATCCTTCTTACCAACAAAGAAAAACCCCGCTCCCATAGGGGAAACCGAAGGCCGGATATGACCCTTGGCAAGACTTTCCTTAAGGTAGTCCCTCATGGACTGACGCTATGGAGTCGAGAGGTTATATATGCGGCCCTTGGGATACTTGGATCCCTCAATGATGTCAATGGTACAATCATATTGCCGATGAGGAGGGAGGAACTCAGTCTCGGACATGGAGAAGACGACCGAAAAATCTCTGATATACTCAGGCAAAATAAGAGACTCAGTGGTACCTCCAAACTGCCATATAGATTTGCAACATTTGTCACAGTTAACCCCCCACTTTTCCAATTCACCTACCGACCAGTTGATCACAGGGTTGTGATCCTGTAAATATGGCAGACCTAAAACGAGGTCAGCAGGTAAATCCTTTAATACTAGAAAGGAACAAGTTTCGGTATGAGTAATTCCCACAGTAAAGATAACCTCAGGGGTACAAAATTCCACTCTCCCATTATTCAATGGAGTGGAATCCAGTGCGATAATCTGAATCACCTCCTTTAAAGGAACTAGCGGAATACCCACAGATTGTACAAAATCAAAATCAATAAAATTAGTGGCAGACCCCGAATCAACAAAAGCTTTACCAGACCCCCTGAGTTGGTTGTATGTAATGGAGATGGGTAATAAAACTTTCTTTCTTACCACCGCTGGGGTTACCTTCCTTCCGGCAGAAAGCTTTTTAGAGGGCGGACGTTTCGGGCACTGCTGGAGCCAGTGGTTCATATCACCGCAGTAGAAACAGGCTCCTTTCAAGCGTCTCTGATCTCTCAAAGTTCCTCCCAGCTGCATGGGCTCCTCTGGGACCCTGGTGGGAGGTGGACTCAGAAGAGGGGTTTCAGGCAAGACAACAACTTGAGGAGTACTTGAACGTTCCCTCCGTCTCTCTCTCACCCGTCGATCCAGTTTAATAGCTAACGTCATGGTCGCCTCTAGGGTGTCAGGAGTAGGATAACTAACTAGCAAGTCCTTAAGATGGTCAGACAGCCCCACCCTAAACTGGCTTCTCAAAGCTGGGTCATTCCACCCAGAGGAGACACACCACTTTCTAAACTCAGCACAGTAATCCTCTACAGGACGGTTACCCTGCCGAATGTCCCTGAGGTGAGTCTCAGCTACCGCGGCCAAATCCGGTTCCTCATATAACAAACCTAGGGCCTGAAAAAACGCCTCCACAGAAAACAGACACGGGGAGTCAGATGGCAAAGAAAATGCCCACTCCTGTGGATCCCCTTGCAGCAAGGAAATAATAATTCCTACGCGCTGCTGCTCAGAACCCGAGGAGTGTGGACGTAAACGAAAATATAATTTAACACTCTCCTTAAAGGAATGGAAAGTTTTTCGATTCCCCAAAAACCGGTCCGGCAACTTAACATGTGGTTCAATGTTAGAACTAGGTAGGGAGGGAGCTACTGCTGGTACCGTCTGCAGCTGCTCAGGGAATGGCGATCGCCCCCATCATCATTTAACCCCTCAGATACCACGTTCAACAATGATCACAACATCTGAGCTTCACAGAGCTCACTGAGCTACACTCACCTCATCCTTTTTACAGACATTTTGATTGAGGAAAATGTGTCAGTTGGGTGTGTGTTGATGTGATAAGGTCACCACGTCATTACGCTGGGTGGGTGCGGTGGCGTCATCACTGGTTACATCACCGGGCTGACCCAACATGATGATGTGGTGATGTCACACTTCAGCACACGTAATGATTGGCTCATTTTCTTCAATCACGATGGACACGACAGCCTCTTCGCGCTCAAATGGAGGTGAGTGTGTATTTTTTTTTTTAGCGATATTTCCGGAAAAATTAATTCATTACCATGAAGCATCAAGAAATTCGGCTTCATGGCAAATCAAATTTTTCCAGAACTTGGATCAAATTCTACTTCGTTAACTTCTATTTGTTTAACACTAGTAATTTTGATAGATATATGAAAATATATGATAATACTGTAAAATATATTGGTAAATGGATCATATTATCCTTAATAATTATAAACAAACAATATAAACATGAGATGCTGTGAATGTCTTGTCCATGCACTTCTTTAATTCTTTAATCCAGTCTTTTTTTAATTATATTAGCTGATCTACATCATGCATAGGAGTATTACTGCTCCATCTCAGCCATGGACATCAGCAAGGTCTGCATCAACAATTTAAAACTAGAAGAAGGAATCAGAAATATGGAAGAAGAAAAAAATCCAGCAGCATCGATATGGATTTCTCCAACGACATAATCCACAGAATGGAATGGATTGCAATTTCTTGTACGTTACAGATAACATCTCCCAGAGGCCGGTGATTTGCTGGCTGCTATAGCACAATCAAAGGACACTACATCTCTAAGTAGAATTGAATGTTCTGTGTCTTTAAGTGAAAGCTGCACTGTTGTTGGGCAAATAAATTTAAACCACTTAACATGGCAGAGAAGGTCAGGCAAGCTTATTAAAGTGATCATAGCGTTACGGCTATTGCGATTGACCGCTGCTCTTTGGAATCACCAATAATCAGGTGCCGGGAGCTGTGTTTGCTGAGAAAGGTCATCATTCATTTTTCCGAAGCATTAATATCTTTTGTTTGTTTGGCTCAACATGAAACAGGGATCAATAGAGGTAATTCACAGAGCAATTAGCCCCTCATCTGTCAAACCACATCTGGGTGTGTTTAACAGAATAGGCCTTTGGAAAGGTTTAGCAGGAGGAAAGTGTCTTGGCCCAATCAACAATTTATATGCATGCATGACACATGGTATGTATATCTGAGGGGGGATGATGCCTGCTATACCCTTTGGGACGAATATATTGTAAGCTCCAGACATCATGCAGTGACAGAATGTGGTCTCACTGCACACTGACCTGGGCAGATTGCTCTCACCCCGGTATCCTTTCCGTGTTGAAGAGCATTAAAACAGCTCTGTCCATTTACACACACGGAAAACCCCTCTGACATTTCTTATGGTACGCTGATCAGTCTTTGCCATTAACACATGGTACTGATGAAAAATTCATTCAGCAGGGCAGCATTGCACACAAGATATAGAAACAGCTTGTACTTTCCAAACCAAGAAAACCTGCAACATGAGTGTCTCAGAGTGATCTGAACTACAATGGGGCCATTGGACAAAAGCCTAATTTTGTAGCCTAATAAGAGCCACACAAGACAAGTACTGATTTTTCTACTTGTCTAGATTAATGGCACATTTCATACACTGCTCTCATTATAGACACTCCATCATGGTATCTCCTGCAGACTAAAATTAAGAACATTATATAAGCCTTGGTATAGATCAATGCAAAAAAGATATGACTACACAAGTATAAGGCAACAGTGGGAACCACTAAACCACTACTTGGTTTGGAGGTTGCCTCACCCCCACTAAGCTAAGATGATTCTAGGGTCCAGTCGTTTGGTACTAGTGTTGAGCAAAGTGAGCTTTGGATCCTAGATCCGAAGTCACTTTGTTCAAAAGTTTGTTTGAATTCTGTACAGAGATCTGTCTCCCTACAACATTCAAATGTATGGACTCCTGCAAGGCAAATTCGATATTCCCAAAGTCTCGCAGGACTTTGGTGAATGACTGGGGTTTGATTTTTACACTTTAAAACCATTTTAAAACATGGATTCGAAGTAGGCTTCAGTACTGAGGCACATGTCGGTACCAATGCCGACTTCGGATCCCAGTTTAAAAATCAAATATTGAAATTTGCCTCGCGGGCCCATACATTTGAATGCTGTATGGAGACCCATCTGCATACACCATTAAAACAAAGTTTTGAGCTAATCGACTTCGGATCTAGTATCCGAAGCTTGATTCACTCAACACTATTTGGTACCCATATTATTAGCTGAAATCGAGGTTGTCCAGTACATGGCTCTAAAAATCTTGCAAATACAGGGTGGGGTACCCTGTCACAGCCATCAGCTCAGTATGTCCATGCTAAATTCTGCTTATAGCAAACAGCATACTAAAATGGCATCTGTCAGCAGATTTGTACCTATGAAAATGGCTGACCTGTTACATGTGCACTTGGGAGCTGGAGACATCTGTGTTGGTCCCATGTTCATATGTGCTAAAAAAAATTTAATATATGCAAATGAACCTCTAGGAGCAATGGGGGCATTGCCGTTACACCTAAATACGCTGCTCTCTCTGCAACTGCCGCACCCTCTCCACTTTGATTGACAGGGCCAGGAAGTGTAAACATCATAACACATGGCCCTGTCAATCAAAGTGCCGACGATGCGGCAGTTGCAGAGATATTTTATCTGATCGTTTCCCAAGCTCATATCTTGGGATTGGTAGCCACTGAACCTGACATTCCAACCTTTCAAAAGATACCAGAATCCCAGCACTGTATCTAGTATATCAGAAGATATAGTCGTTAGAAATCGAGTCAGGAGTGAAAGCTGTTTTCACTTTCAAGTTCATCTGGGCAATGTTCATCTGGGATCTGTTTTTCAGCAGAATAAAAGTGCTTTTCATGAGGTGACAGACTCCCTGTACGGGGTTGTCAACAGATGAATTATTTTTTAAATTCCAAATCAGACCTGAGAAGGAAATATACATACTTGCTAACCACTGCTCCAGCTCCATGGGTCCCCACATTCAAATTTTCTGAGGTGCTACAACCAATGACTTTCCTCAGTAGTGACATGTCCCTGATTGCTTGGGCATGTGTCACCACTGATGCCAGGCACTGGATTCAGCAGAGCACATGACCCCATCTGTGCATGAAGTTAACATGAGGGGACCAAAAGTGGAGTGAAGACTACCCGGGACCAACAGAGCTGGAATCGAGAAGCAGTGAGCAGGTAGGCATAGTTCTCTTCACAGGTCTGGCAGGGTGGGGTGGAATTAAAAAAAATAAAATAAAATTTGTTGACAAACCCTTTAAGGACCACTGCTGCAATATAAAAGAAATAGGAAACCCTTCAAGGCGACACCTTAACATAGTAACATAGTAACATAGTTTATAAGGCCAAAAAAAGACATCTGTCCATCCAGTTCGGCCTGTTTTCCTACAAGTTGATCCAGAGGAAGGCAAAAAAAACCCTGTGAGGTAGAAGCCAATTTTCCCCACTTTAGGGGGAAAAAATTCCTTCCCGACTCCAATCAGGCAATCAGAATAATTCCCTGGATCAACGACCCATCTCTAGTAACTATAACCTGTAATATTGTTACCCTCCAGAAATACATCCAGGCCCCTCTTGAACTCTTTTAGTGAACTTACCATCACCACCTCCTCAGGCAGAGAGTTCCATAGTCTTACTGCTCTTACAGTAAAGAATCCTCTTCCATGTTTGTGTACAAACCTTCTTTCCTCCAGACGTAGAGGATGTCCCCTCGTCACAGTCTCAGTCCTGGGGATAAATAGATCATGGGAGAGATCTCTGTACTGACCTCTGATATATTTATACATAGTTATTAGATTTCCCCTCAGTCGTCTTTTTTCTAAAGTGAATAACCCTAATTTTGATAATCTTTCTGGGTACTGTAGTCCACCCCTTCCAGTTATTACTTTAGTTGCCCTCCTCTGAACCCTCTCCAGCTCTGCTATGTCTGCCTTGTTCACAGGAGCCCAGAACTGTACACAGTACTCCATGTGTGGTCTGACTAGTGATTTGTAAAGTGGCAGGACTATGTTCTCATCACGGGCATCTATGCCTCTTTTGATGCAACCCATTATCTTATTGGCCTTGGCAGCAGCTGTCTGACACTGGTTTCTGTAGCTTAGTTTGCTGTTTAATAAAATTCCTTTTCCATGTCAGTGTTACCCACTATTTTACCATTTAGTATGTACTGGTCACAGGGGCGTAGCTAAAGACTCATGGGCCCTGGTGCAAAAGTTCAGCTTGAGCCCCCCTACCCTTAGTGCTCTGTGTGTCTTCTTATGCGGCACAAGGGTCTTTGGGCCCCCTCAGGCTCCTGGGCCCGGTAGCGACTGCTACCTCTGCACCCCCTGTAGCTACGCCCCTGACTGGTGACTTGCATTATTCCTTCCCATATGCATAACCTTACATTTGTCAGTGTTAAACCTCATCTGCCACTTCTCTGCCCAAGCCTCCAGTCTATCCAGATCCATCTGTAGCAGTGTACTGTCCTCTTCTGTGTTAATTACTTTACATAGTCTAGTGTCATCTACAAAAATTGATATTTTACTGTGCAAGCCTTCTATTTTCCTACCGTATTTTCTATTTTTCCCTTTTACATACACTTTCAATGTGGTGCTGCACATACTTGAAAAATGCATGAATACAACCTTTAACTGCAACATGTAGATATCACTTGTAGATTATACTTTACAATGACTATGTGAGTCATTTATCAAACCGGCGTAAAGTAGAACTGGCTTAGTTGCCCATAGCAAACAATCAGATTCCTCCTTTCATTTTTGACAGCTCCTTTGGAAAATGAAAGGTTGAATCTGATCGGTTGCTATGGGCAACTAATCCAGTTCTACTTTACACCAGTTTGATAAATGACCCCCACGGGCGGATTGGCCATAGACCCTACAGGGAAATTTCCCGGTGGGCCGATGCCGAGGGGGCCACTCAAGCCCTCTTGATGGATGCAGGCCAGGTATAAAATGATCTGATGGTTAATGGCCACAGGTGTCCTCCTGAACTCAACTGTATTACTGTCCTCATGATGGTATTTTGTGCTGTCTTCTAGTATTTGGTTATGCTGGGGCAGTATTCTGCAATATTGCAGGCCCCACCTACTTCGATTTTCCCCACCTACTTGTTTTGGCATGTCTTCTTTCAGTTTGAACCCACCTACAACATAGGGCCACTTTTATTTTTTTTCCCAGGGCCACTTAAAGTTCCCAATCTGCCCCTGATGACCCCATATATTCCTCATAGTACAGAATCATCACTCCCAAGCAGAACTACACAGACTTTATTGAAAGAATATCTGTCTTTGACACCAGAAATGTGCTGATTGGTAGTTTCATGGATATTAACAGGAGTTTGGAGCTAAATAGTGGGCCATCATCCATGAACAATAATTTAAAATAATTCTATTTAAGTTAAGAATTGCCAATATCCTGGGAATTTGGAGTAGAGGCACAAATCCAACTAAATGTGAGTAATAGGAAAAGTCAGGAGCTAAAGATGTTTGAGTGGCAGGAAAGAGCATAAAACCATTTGAAATCTGACTTTAACCAGATGTCCTGGAAGACCAAAATCCAGGATTTTTTTATTATTATTATTGGGATTAATATCAGATCATTTATCAACTATTTAATAGTCGATGAGGAAGCATGGCTCTACAATTACTCAGTTTTAATAAAGTCAAGTCACAGTAAGAAAATGTTGCGTGTGGCTATAAGAATCCTTTATACAGCATATTTTCTGAACAGCAATTACTGTTCACATTTGCTTTAGAAACTATGTTCAGAGTTACTAACTGACATTTTTGATGGGAGGGCAGGACCCTGATGGACCCCACTGAAATTAAATAGGATCTGAAAGCTGCATTTGGACTTTGGTATACATTGATCTGGCAGAAAATAGTGGTTTCTGTCCAGTGGGGTACATAGAGAAGTAAGGGCCCCAAAGCAAGGATCAAACCAGGCCCTACACATAGGACAGAAGGGTTTCTGCCTAAACCCCTTTCAATGACCCTTGGGCCATTTTTCCACTGCCTCATTTGCTGAAAGTTGTTCCTTTAGAGGGTAGAGTCCTGACCAAGTTTTCACCCCCAGTAGAAGAGGAGGTGATGCCAACTAGGCCGCTTCGTGCCCTGGGCCCCATAGCAGTCACATGGTCCGCTATTGTAGTTACGCCCCTGCTTCTGTCACAAAAGAGTCCCGATTTATCAAATAAATTGAAGTGAATGCTCAGTTTTACACTAAAAATATTGTTGAATAAGTTAGAGTATGACTACCTTTTCAAGGTGGTGCTTCAAAATTCAAAATTAGAGCCTAATGGGTATTCCCTTTCAGTGATAGAAGCCACAGGCACTTTCACCACTGCTGTGACCTTGTCATTGCCTATGCACATGCTACACACTCTATACCTGTTGCTGTTCTCTCTTACCCTGAGGAAACCCCCTTCTTCCCACACCCTTTCATAACTCTGGACAGTTGTACCTTCTCAGTCCCGTCCTTTGTCCTAGTGCTACAGTTGTTCTGAATTACTAAATCTTCCTACGTATGTTCATTTGGGATAGCAGTCAGCTTCAAGATTAATCACTAGAGAGAACAGTTTGTGTGCTGGGGAGTCTAGGGATAGGTTTCTACATAGAACCTGACTACAGAGGAGGCCGTTTGTAGTCAGGATCCGCTAGTTAAAACATTATTCAATATACCACTAGTAAATACAACAAAACAGGCCAAAAGAAGAAAAAAAAAGTTGGTAAATAAGATATGCCCCACATTTGCATAATTTATATTGTCTCCAACTTTTATAAGGGTAAATTTACTCTTTAAATGTTCTATGCAGTTTTAATAATACTTTCAGTGCAGTTTGCGAAGATAATATGAAAGTGAGCGTTTTGATTAGTAAAAAAAAATATCATTGTTGCTAGGTATATAAGTAGCACTAAGCAAATCAGTGCAGTGTGTATGATTTTACCATTTGTAGTCCACAGTGGGCAGTCTTCTAATGGACTTTCCACATTAAAAAGCAGACATCATTGGTCTCAGTGTCTCTGTCTGCCACAATAGTGCTGTATCAGGCCTTTTCCAATTCTATCAATACAATCTAAACTACATTCCAAGAAGCTTCACAGAGAACTGAGTGCTAATGAAATGATATACCCACAACTGTGCTCCATGCTGACTTCAGCTGTACAATACACATGAGGCCACTTGTTACTGGGATAAAAGCTTCATCCCTAATTCAAATGTGTATACATAAAATACATTGGTCACTTCCCAAAAATCATCCATGTAAATTCTCTAAGGAAGCCAAACAGTTTGCAATAAGCAGCAAGATTATGAATATTGTATTGATAATCTCAAGCCTACTAACATTCAGTTAGATATTGAGATTAGTTTTGAGCGAATCAAAGTTAACAAAGTGGAATTCGATACAAATTTCAGGAAAACTTTGATTTGCCACAAATCCGAATTTCTTGGCGCTTTGTGGTAACATATCAATTTTTATAGAAGTGGCGGAAAAAAATACTCACTTATCCATTAGATCTTGAAAATGCCATTGCAATCATGATGACGCAGTAATGCCATTACGTCAGTGCGCTCGAGAATTGACGAGTTTTCTTCAATGAAGATGGCAACAATGGCCTCTCTGCAATAAAATAGATAAGGTACGTATGCATTCTTTTTGTTTTAACCCCTTGATAGACAGATTGTGACTCTCAGATGCCATGATCAGATCAGTATTGAGCGTGGCATCTGAGGGGTTAAATGATGGGGGGACATGATCGCTGTTCCCAATTATTGTGCCCGCTCCATACAATGGAATGTGATTCGTTGTCTGAAAACATATATATCAGTACATAATGAGAATTTTACCCGATGGATGTGAAACTACTGTGTCAACTAAACAGATTTTAATTGGAGCTACTCCTAATCCCCTGGTATTCACTCTTTAATCTTTTTACAAGAATCTAGACTTTGCTGCAGGTGATTAACCAGGCTTTTACCTCCTGGAGTAGTTTCTGGCAGCTGACGCATGGAGGTCAAAGGACACTGGTGCAGGACAGTGAGGGATCAGGAAAAACAGTGAGGGACAGGCTGTGGCCAGGACAGGCAAAGTATATGCAACACAGAAAACAGTCAGAAGTCAAGGCGGGTAACTCAGGGTCAGTTTGGAGATCAGGCAGAGGACAAGTCAGGCTGAAAATCCAGGAAACAATTAAACAAATGTAAACAGCCCACCTTAGCAGAATAACATCAGACTAGAACCTATTGCTCAGCACCTTCCCACAGGGGAAGGCACCTACTTTACCCCAAGTTGGCCAGCCATTGACTAGTGAATATTTGGGCATGCTCACTCCCCTTGGCTCTTAAAGGGCAGCACATATGTGCCTTATAAGTGGAATGAGAGAGGTTGAGCTGGCAAACAAACCGTAGCCTGCATGAAGGGACAGATTTACCTTAGTGGCTGGGCCCACTTGGAAGAATAGGGAAGTGGGAGGCAGGTCAGCACCAGAGGGACAGGCGAGCAGAGCAGTGGCAGCCTCAGGTTGCCACTGTAAAAGAAGATAAAGGGAAATATATATTAAAGTGCTTTATACTTCTCTCCTACATGCTGAGTGGATGACCCAGTTATGCCTTCTACAGGGGGCATATCACACAACTCCTCACCTCAGTAAATTTCCAGATTACCTTGATGTACATCCAAAATGTGAACAGTTTTCTCGGACGGTCTTTCACCTTATGTGGTCCTGTCCCCGAATATGCAGACTTTTTAAGCTGGTTGTAGCTTTAAAATTTTAACATAGGTGCTTCAGTCCCAGTTGATTCCAAAACATTTTTTATTAGTGGTAGATCTATGCAATCCCCAACGCTGTGTATGCTAGTCTCTTTTCCTTGCTAGTTAAATTGTGCAATCTTTCCTTTCCTGGCCTAAGAGATACAATTTATCCTTCCTGGATATACTTAGATACCCTTGTATCCTGGAATATAGTCTCTAGACACTGGATCCTTTATTTCCTTCTATATGGTGGTAAACTGGAAGTCTGTTATTCTCCCACCACATACAGCGATGTCTCTAGCCTCAGCTGAAAAAAAGGTCTGTAAACACCCTTTAGTATGGCCGCTCAGTCATCTGTAAAGTACCTTTCTTTCCAAGGGCTGGCACATAAATTGTCCCTTTTTACTTTTGCAATAAACAAGGGAAAGCCAGCTTCTCCATCACTGTGCTCCATACTGCTTCCTAGCTGCTCACTGGTCTGCAGCTCACACTAGACTCTATTTTTGGATTCTACACTGGATTCTATTTCCTCTTAGAGAAGAAGAGGTGGAGCCAGCCCCGCCAATCAACTAGAGACTTCCCACTCCTCCCTCTCCATACGCAACTTATGACACAGGTAAAACGTGAAATATAAAATTGAACTGTAAATCACTTTCATGAGAGCCTAAATCCATACTTTTGTTCTGTTAAAACTAAGGATACAGAATTTAAATGCCCCTGTACACAGGCCAAAGCTCAGGACAATTATTAGTAATGACTGTTCTAAGCTGGTTCTTGACATTGACCCCTTTTAGAACTGGCACCGATCACTTATACTCATTTGTTAAGTGATTTTAATGTTTATATGGTACATAAAATCATTATTTGAGGGCAGCACATTGTCCTGTTTTAACAAAACTGTCAATGTACTGGTAACCTGCCCAGCAAAACATACTTTTATTGCCAAAGTTGATGCTACCCACCCTTGTTAGCAAGAACTGGGGTATAGAGGTCTTACCCTGAAACACCCCCTATCATTAAATAGAGACCTGCGTACAGCAGAATAATAAAGGTGATCCCACTCAGGCACCTAAACTTAAGAGTTTTTTGTGTACTATTGGCACTATGATATCTTCTAACAATGAACATGTAGTCTAGGCAACCTTTGCATGGTATTGTATTTATCATATCTATTATTCGTTCCCAGGCGCTTTAATAGGTGTGTAGTGTTTTGTGTTTTTGTTTGGTGTATCTATCTTCATTGAACTGTCCCTATATACAGTATCTGTTCCCTGAGGAACCAAGTGTGGGGAAACGCTTCGGGATACTGTGACATCCTGGGACTGTTTTGCATGTTTTTGTTTATGTATTCTGTTTTGTATGTATATGTTGTGAGGGAAATTCAGGGATAGTTAGGCCTAGGTACGAGGACAGGGGCCACCCACCATCAGGGTGTTCCCCTGGGCACAGCCATAAAAAGGGCCGTATTAGGGTCAGTGCTGTGTTGTCTTTTCTGTCCTGTTGGTCCTTGCCTATACTCCCTCAATCTGCCAGTTTTCTCAAGTAGAGATTATCTCCATCCACATTTGTGGATTTTTATTATCGATTTCATTAAATGTTATGTTTTAATAGGTAGAGTTTTTTTTGTTTATGAATTATTATTACGAATGCCCTACCATATCGTTATACTATCTGATTGGGAATTATATGCTACCTAAACTTAATCACCCTGAGATGTCCCTGCTGGAGGCATGAAATCCTAAGTTACAATCACAGAATAGATGCTAGCACTTATAGTGAACAGGTAGAGGGATCGTATTAGCTGGTGTCAGAAGCAGAGGGAAAGGAACATCAAAGCCAAATCAATAACCAACATCCACAACAGAGACAAGCTGGGTCAAACCAAAAGAGACAAAGAGCATGTTAACCAAAGGTAGGAAACAGTCCAAGGTCATATACAGTAAAATAAACTATGGAGAAGGGTAAAGAGTAGTTGGGTATATTATCTGGGTTCATAAACAAACGTATACTCACAAAATGTTCAAAGAGATAAACCAGAGAAATAAATAATAACAGGCATTGAGCAAAAGGACAGGTTTTTATTACACATCTAATTAATTGGCTCTAAAACCAAGCTTCCTCTAGCTAGTCTGCTCTATCTCAGTAGGTAGAACAAGTGAGCTCATAAAAGCTCTCATTCTATGCCCTCTTTTCCTCTGTCCAAATTCTGGAGCAGAAAGAAATTCTGGAGCAGAAAGAGACAAAGTTGCTATATCTGTGTAAACCGGTATGCGCTGCCCACAAACAATGAATTGTGTGGAGATAAACCTAAATACAACTTTCATCTCTTCTCAACGATTAGGCCATGATTTGTAATGAACGGCTCATTATCGACACTTGCTTGTGCATTGGCCCATGTAAATGAGTCTTAACTTATTCCAAGTTCACACATGACACTCAGACATCAATTATTGAGTCAATCAGGCTAAATGAAATTATCTTATAAAAGTGAATGGGAGTAAAGGCCAATATTACTTTCAATGCCAATACAGATGCAGCCGAGCTAAACTTGATGGTTAAGGTGTAAAGTAAAGAATGTCAAGAAAAAGATAACTAACTTTTTAATGGCTTTCGTTACTAGATGACCAAGATAACACTGTGCCATGAGTCATCAGAGTTAAGTTTACCTCAGCTACATCTGTATGTGCAGAGAGAAGAATTTAACAGAAATAG
Organism: Rhinella marina; assembly: GCA_900303285.1. Classification (NCBI taxonomy): domain Eukaryota; kingdom Metazoa; phylum Chordata; class Amphibia; order Anura; family Bufonidae; genus Rhinella; species Rhinella marina. The sequence goes on from ONZH01027750.1 coordinate 23,688, forward strand.
CTAGTAGCTATGCAATGCATCCTGAACACAGAAGCTCACTGTATAGAAATAGCATAGCAAGCACTGTACTTCAGCTACATGGATCCTATGTAATGAGGCAGCTAGGATCAGTTTGACCTCCAGTGATCCTCCAGGATCTGTCACAATAAAGAGCCCAAATGTCCACCAGATAACAATCCCATTTGGAGGTCACATTGGAGCAATCACTTGCCACTATAGTCTATTTCTTATAAATTAATGAAAACTGCTTGTACAATGATAAAATGCACATTTTGTATATATGGAGAGAAGGCCCTTGGAATTGTTTTCCTGGTGGGCCAAAGGAAACCTACTAAAGGCAGCTGACTAGTTCTACAGATATCTGCAAAGTATATTTTATTGGTTTCAGATATCTACATATCTGTACAACAAAATCATATATTCCTCTTTAAAATCTGACCGTCCTCACAATGTTCCTGGATGTATGCCTTTAAGGATTTTATTTTTCACTCAGGCCATTGCCTTTTATCAGTGTTAGTGTACTCTGGCTATTTTGGACATAATACACAATGGAGATGTTCTTTCTTTCCTTTGAAGTTATCCATCAGAGGCTATAGAAATCACAGCGGATTGAACATAATTGGTTAGGTGAAAGGGATTGGTCAGAAATCTAGGTCCTAAAACGTGTAATTAGACTCATAGGCTACAGACAACAAAAATAAAGCCAATTGCATTCCACTTGTCCACTGTGGCTCTGATCCTCTTCAGATATTCAGCCAGTTCACAAACTCTTTCAATTCAATGTATCAATTCCTACTCTGTCTGTAGCTGTGTCTTCATTAGGCTTATTTGAAGCTCTTATTCTATAAGATCTGAAGGAACAATGTACTTGTCGAGGTTTGATTTAAATCTCCTGAGTTAGCACTTGACGTACCTGTAGATCATTCTGTTACCACGGTGTAGGCACCTTTACGGATCCATACATTTCATTTTATTTGATATTCAATCACACACTAAGACTATGAAACTCCCATTCTGTAAAGATTCTGTAACAAATTGTTCTTTTGTACCAATGCCAACCTTTCAGACTAAAAAAACATAGCCAGAAAAAGTCTAGATAAAATTCAATGAAGGCAAAATTAGAGACCCACTAATAAAACCCTATTTTCTTGACACTTTAAGTCAATGCAAAAATAATTGTGAGAATATAAAAGGTTTTTTATGGTCAATTATTCTTGTCTTTAGTAAGTATCTATAATCATAACCACCTCGGAATAGGTAATAATCTTCAATGGGCAGAAGGAAACTTCCCTGCAGTGCCATAAGACGGTAAAACGTTATCACTTTCATGCATAAAATATGCCAATATTGAAAGAATGCCGATGTTAAGGTCATACGGTTAGACATCTTTTTCCAAGGTGATATACTAGGCAACTTTATTGGATTATGACATCCTTACTGATTTGCATTACACATTGCTGGCAAGTGCACCAAGAAGATTTTAGTGCCTTCTTGTGATGGGTGTTAAGATATCAGTTAAGAGCATTAGTTGAATTTTAAGAATAGTAGAACGATTTAAAGCCCTGTATAAAACACAAATTACACAAGGACAAGTATCAGGTTAATACAGTTTTCTAAGAACCATAGGGAAATTAAAAATGTCTGGGATACATATAGGGCTATTCTAAGTATATAACTAAGGCTTTTAAATTTGACTATGGGTTTTAAATCAGGCAAGAATATGGCAGACTAGATGGGTCCTCCGGTTCTATGTACTATAAAATTCTGCAGATAATGTATTAATGGCAAAACAGTGAGCACTTATTATTCCAAAAAAAGACACAAGTCTTCATGGATGACATAAACTGTGCTTCAATACAAAGAGCAGGGTGTGGAAGGTAGATAAAAAGCTTCATAGCGGCTACTGCATGTATTATCTTTATCAGGCTGTGTCACAAAGTATCAACAGTTTTCCTGAAATGCTCTTTCTTTCTCTTATACATCCTTAAAGTTCTATGGAAGAGTTCAGACAAGTTCACTCGGTGATGGATTCCCACATCTTTACCACCTTTAAGTTTCTGTTCAATGTGGATATTTATGATATGGGCTTTAATAAAGTTTTAAATGGAATCCATAAGCATTAGAAGATTTATAGTCTTCTGTATGATCTATAAAAATGCCCTAACTTGTCCAGATCCTGCCTGTGCTATCATAACCATTTAAAAGGTTTATCTCTTCATCATAAAAGCAGTCTGGGTTTTATAGCCAATAAGTATGCTCCTTTGTTGCCTATTGGAATTGGAACAGAGATCGTTTTTAGGCTAAAATGGATGTATGACAATTGGCAAAGGACACGCACACCATATATATATATAGTGAAATCTCTTTGACACAACCATCTAAAGCTGCATTGAAAGTGAATGGGAGCTACATAGTTAAATAGTTGTTAAGGTTGGAAAAAGACAAAAGTCCATCAAGTCCAACCTGTAATTCTGCTGTATTGATGTAGAGAAAGACAAATTACATCTATGCGGGGAAAAAAATCCTTCTCGAGCTGAGCTGCAGGACACAGTGGATGGGGCCTTTTGCTTCTGGTTCCATTCACTGCACTTTTTCCAGTGCTGGTGGCTGCCAAAAACAGGTGAGTGATAGGGGTGTCTGGTGTCAGAATCCTATTGATCTTATATTGATGAACTATCTTGAAGACAGCTCATCAATATCTAGAAACAAGAGATAATAATATATGGTGGAACAAAAAACCTGTTACAGAAAATTTAATAAGGGGGTGGATACATACATATTATACACATAAGTATTAATATCCTCTGAGTACACATGTTTTGATCACCAAAGAGCTTAAAGAAGACCTATAACTAGAGATGAATGAATTTCCTAAAATTTGTTTCGTTCTGAATCATCGTCTGGTATTGATTTCACCCAAATTGAAATTGCTTTAAATGCCTGGAAAATCTCTCTCTCTTTCTTTCTCTCTTACTCTCTCTCTCTCTCTATATATATATATCTATATCTTCATTAGGGATGCAAATAGTTGCTATAACAGACATGTCAAAAGACATCACTGGACTGATGCCCAGATGGCCGCCCAATCCCTTCTCTCGCCCTTCTATCACTGGCAATAATTCATGCTGTGAGCATCAGGTACTCATGTACCAAGCCATGGACAGCACTTGCCCTCCTGAATTCAACCCCCATGGCCGCATCTCAATTTCCAAGCCCCCTGCTAATCAGAGACAACAGGAGGAGGACAGAAAATTGCATCTATTGATGGTCACCACAGACCACAGGGCAGCTTTTGGGCCAATATATTGTGCGGTAATATACCATATATCTGTAGTATATGGTTCTGATGGAACGGTATTTTGTATGATGGTATTGTTGACAATGCTTACATGTGTTGTCCCTGGGCTGCTGTATATATATGTGAGAAAGGGTTGGGTATTGCTAAAACTTAATGACCTTTATTGATATACATTAAAAATGTATTATTAAAAGCTTCTGGCATAATGTGCAATATTCAAGAAAGTTACCACAATGGGTACTATATCTGCTTTGAAATCATTTGCCAGAATCTTGTATGAAGAGTTAAGTAGACAGTGAGTCAATTTTGCAAAGAAAGGCATTACATTAGAAAGACAAACACTAAAAATGCCGCTCAGGCCGGAGTCTCTGTAAGGGCTCATTCACACGACCGTATTTATGTGTCCACATCTGTTCCACAATTTCAATGGGGCCGCAAAATATGCAGACAGCACACCATGTTCTGTCCCCATCCGTACTTCTGTTTCGCGGCCCCACAAAAAAGATAGGACATGTCCTACTCTTGTTTGCAGTTGCAGTTCCAATTTCTATCATAAGGCTGGCCATATGCATTCTACAAAATGAGGAACACATACGGCCGGTATCTGTGTTTTGCGGATCCGCAATTTGCCGACTGCAAAACACGTACGGTCGTCTGAAGGAGCCTTAGAGCTGAGCTGCAGTGCTGTATAGCTAGTGAAGGGGATTCTTCCTCTATGCACAGGGACAATGGCTATACTCTGTGAGTTTAACACCTCACTCTACAGATGTTGCAATGTTTATTGACTAGTGGAATTTAACCCTTAATAAGGCTTGTAACTATGTGTTATTGTTATTATGCAGCCTAAATCAGAAACAGATCAGAGCGATCTGTCAAGGTAAAGTTAAGTTTACACAAACATAGAAGATGATTCTTTACGGTAAGAGCAGTGAGACTATGGAACTCTCTGCCTGAGGAGGTGGTGATGGTAAGTTCACTAAAAGAGTTCAAGAGGAGCCTGGATTTCTGGAGTGTAATAATATTAGAGGTTATAATTACTAGAGATGGGTCGTTGATCCAGGGACTTATTCTGATTGCCTGATTGGAGTCGGGAAGGCATTTTTTCCCCTAAACTGATGAAAATTGGCTTCTACCTCACAGGGGTTTATTTTGCCTTCTTCTGGACCAACTTGCAGGATAACAGGTTGACCTGGATGGACAGATGTCTTTTTTCAGCCTTATGAACTATGCTACTATGTTACTATGCTACATGCCATGCATGTATCAATTCCTCTCTCATGGGGTCGCCATCACACACTTCTTCACAACATGGGATTTTCAAGTCCACACAACTTTATTTTCACACTTTTTGCTCCAGCATGAAACAAAACCATCAAAATAACACCTGCCCGGCTAGGCTCTGACTACACATAGTTCAGCTAACTCACCTAAATACAAACACTGTTCACACACAGCTTTAAGTGTGGATTCCTCAGCCGATCAGTCCAGCAGCCTCCTGGCTGTGACTCCAACCGTACCTTTGGGGGCAGATGGTCCAACAGTCCTCCCTACTCTGACCACTTGACCCTCTTCTCCGAGGGTCACTGGGCCCCCCCAAAATTCCATGCTACACTGAGCCTTGCGGCCCCTCAGCCCTCGTGGCTGAGACCACACAGAGCCACCGCAGGATCTAACCTCTCAGGCCTCCTCAGCCTTGTGGCCCCCCAGCCCTTCTAGATGGGAACACATGGGCCCTCTCCAGGTCTGTTCCCTGGGGCCCTCTCTCTCTCTAACACACAGTGCAGGTTAATTTATCCCTGCCTGATTAATCCAGCTGGCCTCACCTGGGGCCAGGGAAAACCTGTGACGGATTAGGGTGTGTGGACTGGACGACTCCCACTTCCATCGTGTCTCCCAGTCCAAGAAATCCAGCCCATGCAACATTAAACAAAAAACAGCTCCAGCAACTATGATTGCTGAAGCTATACCACTTCTGGATTTCAGTTCTCACCTGGCTAAACTGACAAACCAGGCAAGATACAAACCCCATACCTCACATTACTACACACATCACCACATATCCCCCCCCCACTGTTTAAACCTGTAGGGGTGAACACACGCTTTCCCTTTATTCTGCCACACTTTCCTGCACGTCTACCACAGTGGGTTTCCTCAGTTCTGTGCTATCAACATCAATTAGCATTTTCACATCACATACGTTTTTACCAACCGGGGAAGCATCTTCCCCGACCACAACTTGGAAAGGAAAAGGGTCATAATCATGATTATCACATATTTCACATGACCTCACATTTCCCCACAACTCCCAAAACAAGGGGAAATCCCAGCCCAACGCTACATCATGCATGAGCCTATTTGCAACCCCAAGTTCATAAGTCCCAGTTCCCACTGGAGTCTCACACTCAGCAAGAGCCACAGGATAGTACTTGCTATCTCCATAAATGTTCATCACAGTCACGTGTTTGCCCAACACATAGTCCCCAGCAGCCAAGCTGCCATGTACCAGGCTCCCCTGGCTCCTGGCATCCAACAAGGCTTGGACTGGACTGTCATCCACAACAATATGATACATTTTTGTTGCAGTCTCTAGTCCCAGTGTCATGACACTTACCGGCTCGGCAGGTAGTGACTGCCGCCGGCTCTCACCACAAATCACATCTTCTGAGGCACCAGGGCACTGTTCAGCACCATGCCAAGCCTCCATAGCAGCTCTCATTATCACATTATCTATGTCACATGCACAAACAGGAACGGTCTTACCAAACTCCGTCACGGTATCGACACACCCAGTAGATGAGGGCTCTGTCTCTCCAGGGACATCTCCACTGAGGTCCTCCTCCTTCCTCGGGAACTTGGAAACTTCCAGCCCCTGGTTTCTGGTCACAGGATCCAATATTGACTCCTCAATCCCGTGGTTGCCATGGGAAACGCCTTGGTTGCCGACTTTTCCTTTGGACTCTCTAGTCGCACCATTCAAAGCACTCTCTCCATTCCATAGCTGCCGAAACCACGGAAAGTCTGTGCCCAGCACGAATTCCACCTCTAGGGTCTCGCATTTTAGCAGCTCCCACTGCACAAAACTATAGTCCTTTTCAAAGGTTAGAGACACTGCAGTCTCTGTCTCTGGCCCCCTCTTCAGAAAGTCCAGAACATCGGGCATCACCTGAGACACATGTTGGTGGGAATCTAGCCTAACCCTCAGCGGAATTCCCCCAATCACCATCTCACAGGACCTTTCATTTTCTTTATCAGCTCTTCTGATTAAAGAATCCTTCATTGCACATCCTTCCTGCATCAGCTGCTTCATCAGCTGCTCACGGGCACTATATGAACTTTGCACAGTGACACCCGCCATCATAGTGACCTTCACAAAAAAATTAAAAAATAAAAAATTCCAACACGACAGTCTCTCTCACATGGGCTACTGGCCCTTTAAATTTCAGCAAGCTTTACTTGCCACACCACAGAAGTGTTCGGATTAGAAGCTGCCGCTTTTTCCAAACAGGCTTCCGGCCCTTTAACACAGGAACACAGCAACATTCAGCAGCACCTGCTCTTTTCCAGGCTGTTGCTCCTAACAACACTTTCTTTTCACTTTTCTGTTGCCCCAAGTAACAACATTGTGCCCTCTTGGCATCAACATGCCTGCATCCTCCACCATATGTAAGGGATCGATTCCTCTCTCATGGGATCGCCATCACACACTTCTTCACAACACGGGATTTTCAAGTCCACACAACTTTATTTTCACACTTTTTGCTCCAGCATGAAATAAAACCATCAAAACAACACCTGCCTGGCTAGGCTCTGACTACACATAGTTCAGCTAACTCACCTAAATACAAACACTGTTCACACACAGATTTAAGAGCGGCTTCCTCAGCCGTTCAGTCCAGCAGCCTCCTAGCTGTGATTCCAACCGTACCTTTGGGGGGAGATGGTCCAACAGTCCTCCCGACTCTGACCGTGTGACCCTCTTCTCCGAGGGTCACTGCCCCCCCCCCCAAACTTCCAGGCTACACTGAGCCTTGTGGCCCCTCAGCCCTCGTGGTTGAGACCACAAAGAGCCACCGCAGGATCTAACCTCTCAGGCCTCCTCAGCCTTGTGGCCCCCCCAGCCCTTCTGGCTGGGACCACATGGGCCCTCTCCAGGTCTGTTCCCTGGGGCCCTCTCTCTCTCTAACACACAGTGCAGGTTAATTTATCCCTGCCTGATTAATCCAGCTGGCTTTACCTGGAGCCAGGGAAAACCTGTGACGGATTAGGGTGTGTGGACTGGAAGACTCCCACTTCCAACCTGTCTCCCAGTCCAAGAAATCCAGCCCATGCAACATTAAACAAAAACCAGCTCCAGCAACTATGCTTGCTGAAGCTATACCACTTTTGGGTTTCAGTTCTCACCTGGCTAAACTGACAAACCAGGCAAGATACACACCCCACACCTTACATTACTACACACATCACCACAACAGGAAGAAACTGATTCCTACCTGATAAGGCAAGTCCTTCGGCCTCTTTCACACTAGCGGCAGCACGGATCCGGCACCTAAAGGGTGCCAACGGATCCGTGCTGCCGTTGACACAGACATTAGGACAGAAATACATACAAACATACAGACATACATATACATACACATACATACTTACATACTCCAGCCAGGGACGCCGGCAGCACGTCTTCACGCGCCTCCTGCGCGCAGTGATGACGATTCCCCCAGCGCCCTCTGCTGGGCGCAGTGGGGAAACGTCATAGCTGCACGCAGGAGGCGTGTGAAGACATGCTGCCGGCGTCCCTGCCTGGAGTATGTGAGTGTGTATGTGTATGTATGTATGTATGTCTGTCTTTCTGTATTTCTGTGTAGCCGGATCCGGAATGACCCCCCCATTGCAAGTCAATGGAGGACAGATCCGGATTACTGGTGTGTCACACCAAACGGATCCGTCCCCATTGACTTGCATTGGGGGTCATTCCGGATCCGTCTTGGTGCGGATGCCTGGACCGGAGAGCAAACCACAGCATGCTGCGGTTTGTTCTCCGGTCTGAAGACGGAACGGAATGCTTTCAGGAGCATTCCGTTGTCTTCAGTTCAGTTTTGTCCCCATTGACAATGAATGGGGACAAAACTGAAGCGTTTTTTTCCGGTATTGAGCCCCTATGACGGAACTCAATACCGGAATTTAAAAACGCTAGTGTGAAAGTAGCCTTACTGAACATACATTTTACTGTCTCATAAGATAAATCTTCCCTATTGTTTTTTAAAGATGATTCCGTCAAAGAAAGAGATCATCACTTCCAGTCATTTTCCCCCTCCTGGCTCCATTTAAAAGCTTTGAAGAAATAAAATAATTAACTACTCACTAACCTATCTTCTGTTTTATACTATCTGGTAGCCACCACATCTATTGCATTAGTGACACAACCAGATGGCCTCTATTGTTCAGGAGGAGTTTGAACACATTGGGGCAACTGCATAGTTAACGCCTACAAATAAACTTAGACCCCCACAACAAATTATTATTACTATGATGAATTCTAAATTCTCCTTTTACAGGTAATTTCTATGCAAATTGTAAGATTGAACAAAAGGTTACTTTTAAAGATAAAACATATTTCTATTACTTGGTGGTAGACATTTTTAAAAAGGTTTTAGGTGAAAATCTTCTTTAATAATGTCTAGTAGAGTGAATACAATACCAGTACACAAAAGTACAAGGAAATATATTCTAGATAGATATATAGACAAAAAATTGAGTAAAATCAATGCTCTTAACTTAAGCTACATGCAGGGATGCAATGTCATAGCTGTTCCTTAAACCTTTTGTCTTCTTGCTTAAGGTCAAATAAACTTCTTCAGCACAATATGACCCTTTACCTGTGGAGATTTTTGAAGCTTGGTTTCAGATATCGTACATATGACCGATGCATTTGTAATTTAACTGGTTGGTGAAGTCAAATTGTGAAGAGAGGCTTTTCTTGTAATCTTCTTATCATCTTTATTCTGAAGTGCTTGTGAAGTGGAAGCCCTGTTGTCTGTGAGTACTAAGGCTGAAGGTTAATGCAGGGGCATGAAGTATCCTACTGTATGTCTGACCTGATAAACATTCATGTGGACACAGACAGAACTATTCATTACCTTCTGAGTCAGGGATGAGCTGAGCTCTTACCAATTCCAGCTTGTTAATATTGTACTGTAATCCCTGTTGTCTGGAGTCATAAATCTGAACAACAGTTGACATATCTACATAGGTTATGTAATCCAGACATCAATGTCTCAACAGTCAGTATGGGAGCCTCAAGATTTGTGACTGAATGCTACAAAATGTGATCACCCCAAAATTGTACTAATTTGTATTCGTGGCAACTATTAAACTATGACTCGTGTTAACATTGGGAAACGAGTGATGTTACATTACAGGGGTTTTCAATACTCTTTTATAGAATTAGTGGAGAATGGTATGCCTATATGCTCTCAATGCACTGTGGACACAGGCTGCCATAAAACAAACCCGAGGGTCACGAAAGCCTATAAAGCACAAATGCACAGGCCTGCCACTAACTACAGTGCATACAAGAATCAAGTCCTCAATTCCACAAATTTAATATGTTCTACTGTGTGCAAGATAGGCAAGAGAATTCACAGCTCTTTTCCACTTTCAAGGAAGTCACAGAATTACTTTCCTGAAAGTCCTCTCATGAGTTATTCAATGGCAGGACAGCAATTCACTGCTGTCTCGATCTAAGCTGCATTGATGGGATCAGCCCCCAGCCCACAAAGAGGATGCAACACATCTGGCAACTGAGTCTAACAAGTAAGCTCTTTGAATCAATCATGGCAGGATAGTTATTGATCCCCGCTGTGATATTGATCAAGAATACTCCCCCACCCCAACACTACTACTCCATTCCTCTATTTGCAAAGTACGTGAAGGAAAAAGTAGCGTTGTTACGTTTCTTACAAAGTGCTTTATTCTTGCTTTATCAGTTTGGTTCAATTCCTTTCATCTGTTGTACAATGCTACTCTGACTCTCCGAATCATACAGGCTCTTATGTGTGGACCAGAAGTCAGTCTCTCTATTCTCAAGTTTAGTATCATTGAATAGCAATAAAGACTGACTTCTGGTCCACACTTAAGACACTCTATGATTTGGAGAGTCAGAGTAAAGTGGTGCAATAAAGACTGGAGCTGATAAATCAGAAATAAAGCGCTTGGTAAGAAAATTAGCAGCACTACTAGTTATAATATGAAGTTTTTTCAATACTGAAAAGTCCACTTTCTACCATATTTACTTAGAATGTACCTCATTAGGTTGTATGGGCTACTATTTTGATGACCTATCCTTAGAATAATTAATTAATACCAGACCGGTGGGGATCCAAAACTATACAATGTACGGGGTGAAAGTACAAGGCTTCAGCATACTGCAGCTCAGTAACATTCACTTAAATGGGAGGTGAGTAGAGATGACAGAAGTTATGAAAAATTCAACTTGGTCAATTCGCTGAAGTTAGCCAAGAAATGTAATTTGCTCTGAATTAATTTGTCACAAACCGCTATAAATCAGGTATACCAATACGTCACAATGGCAGAGGAACTGTATGGAGCAGGTTGTTGCAATGAGCCCACTCTGTAAGTGGCAGGTGCCGGCTGTATCATACAGCAGACACCCGGCTGCAATGACGGGGAATGATGATCCCGCTGAACCCTGTCATTTAATCCCTCAGATGCCACTATCAACACAGATCATGGCATGGTTGATGTTTGGCAGAGGGATGTGGCTACCTCTGCCTTCCGAATGGAGCCTCTGCAGTGAAATAGCAGGGCTCCAAATGGTTACCATGACAGCCTGGACACTTTTGAAGCTTCCCATGTCTGCCATGGTACACCCTCCAGCGATTGGCTCCAGATCTCCGACTGTTTCCACCCGGCTGTCTCACGGGCACGCTTCCACCCTGCTGTCTCTTGGGCATGCTGACACCATGCTGTTTCAAGGGCATGCTTCCACTCTGCTGTCTCACCCTCGCCCCCTGATGATAACGAAGCCCCTCTTCACCTGACTCCCAAGTGTGATCGGCTACTGTTTGTGAGTCACTTGTACCACCTTCACCTCTCTCTTGCGCATGTCCCTGACCTCTTCCAACATGTGCTCTTATCTGACAGCGGACCTCTCCTCCAAGTCTTCCTCCAAACATTACCTGGCTAATGGACGAAAGGACGGAGAAGCAAAAGGAATAAGCAGGTTCAGGACTGTTTGAGTGTAGAATTAAATTGCCACAAATCACTATGCTAAAACCCTAGTCTGCCTATCAATCAATGGGATAATTTTTAACGGCCACTTAGACAGAAGTGGACCTGCCTTTAAAAACAATAATATGCTAGTCCAATATTGGCTTTAAAAAAAACTCAACTCATCCACTTGGTTGCGCAGAGGTAGTCTGCTTCTCTCTTGATTGAAAAAGACCTGCTGAAGGACCTGCATTGAGCGAGATGACCTTATCCTGAGAACAGATCTGCAGCCCAAACAACCAATTCAAGTGTTGTATACTATCAGGCAGAGGTGGACTGAGAACTTAAAGTGGCCCTGGAAAAAATACTAAAAGTGGCCCCATTTTGTAGTTGGGTCCAAATTGATGGAAGGCAGGGCCAGCAATACTATATTGTGGCACATTAAACCAACCCAACCACAGTCCATTACAAAATACTGCCAGCAGCACAAATTGTAAAATTACATCCCAAAAAACTTCCAGTGGCTGGCCATGTGGAGGGCTCAAGCGGCCGCCTGGGCATCGGCCCACCAGGAAATTTCCCTGTAAGGTCTATGGCCAATCCACCCCTGAGATAGTCCAGATGGAACACATGAATTTCTATTGATCTGTATGATTTTACTATACATTCAGTGGTTAATGTGCTGTACAATATATTGATCAGTGATCATCTTCATCTTCGTATGTTCATTTCTTTCCAACTCCTTTTTCCCAACAACTCATACTGTAACCATAGGGGATAAACTGACATTTGAAATCGCAGAGTTAAACGTAAAACATACTGTATCATTCATAATCCAAAATTAGAAAAATAAAGTTTCACTCCAACCCATATTTATGTTTTTTTTCTTGCACAATTTTTATTGTGGAAAAAATTGTATGAAGGCTATGGTTAAAAATGTCCTGGGTAAAAATCCAGTGCCTTCCTCACATTTCCTCTTTGTTTTATTAGAATAGGTTTCCGTATTCATCTCAGCAGTCAGCATACACTTAGCATTTACTTTGAGATATAATTGACAAGGCAAAAGACACCTGCCTGAAAAAGTCTCATAAATCAGAAATAATTTCCAAAATTGGTTGAGTGTTTGAAGCTTTGAATAAGCAAACACAGGTAAAAATCTCTTTATTAGGGCTGACAGGAATAGCAGATGTCAGCAAAGTATTTTATAATATACATGGTGAGATTAATTTTGTGGTCCTTGATTTGCGAGGGGAACTTGCTTCATTTTTGTCTGCTGCATTCTAACAAGTCTATTTCTACAGATCTGCGGAGAAGCAGAATCTTTAATTGATGAATAGTCACTCTGCTCCCTGGGAGAAAGGTCATTCATTTTATCCCTTCTTTTTTTTTTTACTTTTTTACATGAATGAATAGAAACTCCATTAGTGATTATACATCTCTTCCCCTTACGGAAGTTTTTGGCAGTAAAATATAGGCGTTCTGAGCTCTTCTCAATGAGGTATTAGGAAGCTTGGGTGTGTAAGGATGTCCTGTAGGCTTTACCTGACATTTAATTAGCTAGCCAAGCACAGCGGATCTAGCAAGTGAAACTTATAATGCTGTTTTCTTGCACCAAAAAAGATAAAAACAAATTCACTGTGCAATGGTCCTTGTTTAAGTTCAGCAGAAGGGATGGCAGGATATTGACTTAATTATTTGCATTAATGTTTTTTATTGTAATGTGAATATTTCATGTAAGGGTTTACCTGCTTCAGTTCTCTGCTCCCAAGCTCCTCCCCCTAATTGGTTGGGGCTAAAAGCTTTATCAAATGTGGTTCCTGGCTTTTGAGGACCACCAACATAATTTGGTTTCAGTGGGTGAAATGATTTCCATGAGCTCTAGTATCACCAGAAGAAAAAAAAGGACTTACAAGACAGTTCTCTTTTGTGAGATCAGCTCATGTCATGATGACCCAAATTAGTATGGGGTTTGCCAAACAGACAAACCCTTTTACATCATCTTAATATACTGTATGCAAAACTTATAACAGGAGAATTCCTCCATAGTGACTTACGCATACTTGCCATCGCTCCAGGAATGTTCAGTAGGCTCCCCGATAAAGGGAAGACCTCTTGGACTTCTGGAACAGCTAGAAAATCTCCAACATAGAGAAAACAGCCCTCCATGTACTTTAAATGTACATGGTGCCAGGATCCTGTGTACATCATTAAATACATCTCCAGAGCACAAATGTTCATAGATGGGACAGGGTGCTGTATGAAGGGCTGTTAAAAGAATTAGTCCCCCAAAGATTCTGTGGCTTCCAAGTTTATCTGGACTGAAAAACCACTAAATTGTATGATGATGTGTCATTTGTACTTAAGGAAGATAGCGTTCCACTACAGGTGTCTGGCAGCAGCATAATTTTCTCTCCCTATCAATTATACAAAAATAGGTCATCACCATCATTAGAGATGAGCAAATCAAATCCAACAAAGTGGAATTCGATCTGAATTTCAGGATAAATTTGATTTGCTGTATTTCCTTGTGCTTCGTGGTAGTGAATGGATTTAACTTGAAATAGTGTAAAAATCGGTGTGCATGACATCATCACGCCGGACAGAGTGACAGTGTCATGTCGGGCCGAGCGCTATTTTGTGCCAGATCTTCAAGCCGGCCAGCCCGTCGCGAATAAATGGAGGCTGTAAGTATGATTTTATTTTTTTAATGTTAATTTTACACTGTATTATTACTCTCAGATGCCACGATCATGTATGAACACGGCATCTGAGGGGTACAATGATGGGGAGCAGCGCTATTGCAGCTCCCTGTCATTGCACCCGCTACTTACGAAAAAAAAGTGCTTCCTGACTAAATAATTCATCACAAAGGAAATTTTTTTGTAAAATTCGGTGAAGCAACCAAATTGAATTTTCCAAAACTTCACTCATCTCTAATCATAAACAATATTGTACTCCCCAAAAAAAACCTTTGATGCCAAAGAAAATTTTAGTCTATTCAAATGTTATCTATTTCAAGGAATGAAGACAGCACTAATTTTCCTAACACCAATTTTATACGAAACTGGGGTACCTAAAGATAACACAAGGAGACAAGCAAACACAATGCATATGTTGTCCTTACTCTGATTCCAACCCAGTACCCCAGTATTGGAAAGCTGCAGTGCTAATTACTGGAAGATGCTGATAAAAATGGTGGTCTTCACTAATTAAAGATCATGTTTAGCTTCTTTTCTTCACAGTACATGGTAGCTGCAGAAAGCCGTTCTGTGCTTCAGACTGGCCATGTGACGGTTTACATCTCAAGTTCCTCTGCATCTCTTGAATGGTCTTTTAAAGCTTATTTATGCCTAAATCAAAGTTCATGTACATATCCCTATAGTGGGAAGGACATCAGATATGCCAAGCAGGTAAGAAGCCAAGTAGCTATTATCACATTAAACTTTTAAGTTTGTTTTTTAATTGTTCACATGGGATTCTTTTTATCAAGGACTGATTAACTATTAAGAGGGAGAAATCCCGATGGGCTGGTCATAGTGTGATATCTTGAGGCCTGATCTCCACAACTTCATTTTGACCCTATAGTGACATATGGCACACCACAATTATTTACAGCCATAAAGTGAGAAGCACAATTGTTTTGCACGTAGCCCTACAGTAGTGCATAGAACCCTACATATAGGATTCTATATTAGGTTATATTTGAAATGATAGTGATATGTCAGGGAACTGTCCTTTGTCTTATTATAGTTTTTAATTTGCTGACACCTACCTGCAATGTGGCAAACAATGGCTGACAGTTTGCCAACCTACCTACTTGTGTTGACCAGGCCTGCTGCCAATTTATACCCATCTAGAATATGATATCACTGTTAATTTTTTTGTTCCTGGGCCAGTTTAATGGGGTTGTGCCAAGTTTTTAAGTTATCCCCTATCCACAGGATAGGGAATAATGAGCTGATCGCTGGGGGTCTGACAGTTGGTCCTGAGAATGGGGGTCCCTAATCCCCCGTTCTGAGCAGAATGCAGAATGCATGACATCTTGAGGCCGGATCTCCACAACTTCATTTTGACCCTATAGTGACATATGGCCCACCGCTAATATTTTTACAGCCATAAAGTGATAATCACAATTGTTTTGCTTGCAGGCCTACAGTAGTACATAGAACACTACATATAGGATTCTATATTAGGTTATATTTGAAATGATAGTGATATGTATTTCATGAAAAGGGTCAGGGAACTGCCCCTTTGTCTTATTATAGTTTTTGATTTGCTGACACCTACCTGCAATGTGGCAAACAATAGGTGACAGTTTGTCAACTTGCCTACTAGTGACAACACTATTACATTTTTGTTCCTGGGCCAGTTTAAAGGGGTTGTGCCAAATTTATCTCCTATCCACAGGAAAGGGAATAATTAGCTGATCGCTGGGGGTCTGACAGTTGGGACTCCCACTCCCATTCTGATAGAGCAGAACGCACAGTGGAATATTGCACTTGGCTATCTCTTGCATTCCTTTACAGAATGAATGGAGTGGAAGGGAGCATGCTTGACCTGTCACTCCATTAGAACGGAGGAATAGGAAATTGCACTACTTAAAAACTTTGCACAACTCCTTGATTTTCTCAATCTGCCCCTGCTTTACATACACAATGGAATATACTAGTTCTATGGGAGGTGATTAGTGTGGAGCGAATCGTAAAAGTCCAAAATCACGGAAATTTGTATTCACTGTGAAGCTTAACTTCCTTGTGCTTCATATTAGTGTATTGATTTTCCATGAATGGCGGTAAAAAAAAACCCTCATCCATTTGAGTGCAAAGAGCTGGCCGCCGCCTTTTTGATCGAAGATTTCATACAAAATCCTGTGTGCTGTACACGGGACGCGCAAGATTTTGTGCTAGATCTTCAATCAAGATGACGGGAAATCAAATTGATGAGGTAAGCATAATTTAATTTATTTTTTATTTATTTTACACTTCACGATTAACCCCTTCAACCCCGGGCCTGTTTTCACCTTCCTGACCAGGCCATTTTTTGCAAATCTGACATGTGTCACTTTATGTGGTAATAACTTTGGAACGCTTTTACTTATCCAAGCCATTCCTAGACTGTTTTCCCATCACATATTGTGCTTCACGACAGTAGTAAATTTGTGGCAAAATATTTCATTTTTATTTATTAAAAAATTCCAAAATTAACAAAAATTGTGGAAAAATTAGCAAATTTGCAAATTTCAATTTCTCTACTTTAAAAATACATATTAATACCTCCAAAAATAGTTATTATTTTACATTCCCCATATGTCTACTTTATGTTGGCATCATTTTATAAATGTCATTTTACTTTTTTAGGACGTTAGAAGGCTTAGACGTTTAGAAGCCATTTTTCAAATTTTCAACAAAATTTCTAAAACCATTTTTTTAAGCACCAATTCAGATATAAAATTATTTTGAGGGGCTTATATAATGGAAACCACCCATAAATGACCCCATCTTAGAAACTACACCCCTCAAAATATAAAAAAAACAGCTGTTACAAACTTTGTTAACTCTTGAGGTGTTCCACAAGAATTAAAGGAAAATGAAGGTATAATTTCAAAATTTCACTTTTTTGGTATTCATGTTAATAATTTTTTTTCTTGCAACACAGCAAGGGTTAACAGCAAACTAAACCTCAATATACAGTATAGACCAAAAGTTTGGACACACCTTCTCATTCAAAGAGTTTTCTGTATTTTCATGACTATGAAAATTGTAGATTCACACTGAAGGCATCAAAACTATGAATTAACACATGTTGAATTATATACTTAACAAAAAAGTGTGAAACAACTGTAAATATGTCTTATATTCTAGGTTCTTCAAAGTAGCCACCTTTTGCTTTGATTACTGCTTTGCACACTCTTGGCATTCTCTTGATGAGTTTTAAGAGGTAGTCACCTGAAATGGTTTTCACTTCACAGGTGTGTCCTGTCAGGTTTAATAAGTGGGATTTCTTGCCTTATAAATGGGGTTGGGACCATGATTTGTGTTGGGCAGAAGTCAGGTGGATACACAGCTGATAGTCCTACTGAATAGACTGTTAGAATTTGTATTATGGCAAGAAAAAAGCAGCTAAGTAAAGAAATTACTTTAAGAAATGAAGGTCAGTCAGTCTGAAAAATTGGGTAAACTTTGAAAGTGTCCCCAAGTGCAGTTGCAAAAACCATCAAGTGCTACAAAGAAACTGGCTCACATGAGGACCGCCCCAGGAAAGGAAGACCAAGAGTCACCTCTGCTGCGGAGGATAAGTTCATGCGAGTCACCAGCCTCGGAAATCGCAGGTTAGAAGCAGCTCAGATTAGAGACCAGGTCAATGCCACACAGAGTTCTAGCAGCAGACACATCTCTACACCAACTGTTAAGAGGAGACTGTGTGCAGCAGGCCTTCATGGTAAAATAGCTGCTAGGAAACCACAAGGACAGGCAACAAGCAGAAGAGACTTGTTTGGGCTAAAGAACACAAGGAATGGACATTAGACCAGTGGAAATCTGTGCTTTGTTCTGATGAGTCCAAATTTGAGATCTTTGGTTCCAACCACCGTGTCTTTGTGCGATGCAGAAAAGGTGAACGGATGGACTCTACATTCCTGGTTCCCACCGTGAAGCATGGAGGAGGAGGTGTGATGGTGTGGGTGTGCTTTGCTGGTGACACTGTTGGGGATTTATTCAAAATTGAAGGCATACTGAACCAGCTTGGCTAACACAGCATCTTGCAGCGGCATGCTATTCCATCCGGTTTGCGTTTAGTTGGACCATCATTTATTTATCAACAGGACAATGATCCCAAACACACCTCCAGGCTTTGTAAGGGCTATTTGACCAAGAAGGAGAGTGATGGGGTGCTACGCCAGATGACCTGGCCTCCACAGTCACCAGCCCTGAACCCAATTGAGATGGTTTGGGGTGAGCTGGACCGCAGAGTGAAGGCAAAAGGGCCAACAAGTGCTAAGCATCTCTGGGAACTCCTTCAAGACTGTTGGAATACAATTTCAGGTGACTACCTCTTGAAGCTCATCAAGGGAATGCCAAGAGTGTGCAAAGCAGTAATCAAAGCAAAAGGTGGCTACTTTGAAGAACCTAGAATATAAGACATATTTTCACTTGTTTCACACTTTTTTGTTAAGTATATAATTCCGCATGTGTTAATTCATAGTTTTGATGCCTTCAGTGTAAATCTACAATTTTCATAGTCATGAAAATACAGAAAACTCTTTGAATGAGAAGGTGTGTCCAAACTTTTGGTCTGTACTGTACATTGCTCTGATTCTGCAGTTTACAGAAATACCCCATATGTGGTGGTAAACGTCTCTATGGGTTTGTGGTAGTGGTCAGAAGGAAAGGAGCGCCATACGGATTTTGGAGGCAGATTTTTCTAGAATGGTTTTTAGGCACCATTTTGTAATTGAGAGACCCTGACGTACCCCTACAGTGGAAACCCTCAAAAAGTGACCCCATTTTGGAAACTACACCCTTCAAATAATATATTAAGGGGGGTACTGGCCACTTTGACCCCTTAAGTGTTTTACGAAATTTGGAAACACTTGGCTGTGAAAATGAAAAGTTTCAATTTTTACAATAAAATGTTGCTTTAGCCCCAAATTTTTCATTTTCACAAGAGGTAACAGGAGAAAAGCACCCCATAATTTGTTCCTCATTTTCTCCTGAATACAGCAACACCCCATATGTGGTGGTAAACTGCTGTGGGGGCACATGGCAGGACCCAGAACAGAAGGAGAGCCATATGGATTTTGCAGCACAGATTTTGATGGATTTGTTTGTGGGAGCCATTGATTTTTATTTTTTTGAGTTATTGTCTTATGTGAGGGCTCATTTTTTGTAGGATGAGGTGACATTTTCATTGGTACCATTCTGGGGTACATAAGACTTTTTGATCGCTTGGTATTACACTTTTTGTAAGTCAAGGTGAAAAAAATTGCTGTTTTGGCATAGTATTTTTAATTTTTTTTTACAGCATTCACCTGAGGGGGGATATCATGTGATATTTTTATAGAGAAGGTTGTTACGGACGCGGTGATACCCAATATGTCTACCATTTTTATTTTTGTTAAATTTTTCACATTATATTTATTTTTGAACAGAATAAAATCTTTTTTTGTATTGCCATTTTCTGAGAGCCATATTTTTAAAATTTTTCTGGCGATTGTCTCAGATAGGGTCTCATTTTTTGCGGGACAAGATGACGGTTTGATTGGTACCATTTTGGGTTAAATACTCCTTTTTGATCGCCTGCTGTTACACTTTTTGTGAGGCAAGAGGGAAAAAATGGCTGTTTTGGCTTTGTTTTTTTAATATTTTTTTTACAGCATTCACCTGGGGGACCATCTCATGTAATATTTTTATAGAGCAGGTTGTTACGGACGCGGTGATACCCAATATGTCTAATATTTTTATTTTTGGAAAGTTTTACACATTAGATGCATTTTTGAACAAAATAAAATATTTTTTTGTGTTGCCCTTTTCTGAGAGCTATATTTTTTTTTATTTTTCTGGCGATTGTCTTAGGGTCTCATTTTTTGCAGGACAAGATGACGGTTTGATTGGTACCATTTTGGGGTACATACGCTTTTTGGATCGCCTGCTATTACACTGTTTGTAAGAGAAGGTGACCAAAAAATGGCTGTTTTGGCACAGTTTTTTTTTGTTTTTTTTTACTGCGTTCACCTGGCGGGGGGGGGATCATGTTATATTTTTATAGAGCCGGTCGATACGGATGCGGTGATACCTAATATGTCTATTTTTATTTGTTTCCCTATTTTTTACAATTTTTTTTAAATATTATTTTGTGAAAAGGACATTTTTTGGGGGGAACTTGAATCTTTTTTTTTTTTAAACTTTATTTTTTTAACTTTTTTTCCACTGTCTTTTTTTTTACACTTTTTTAACTTTTGGGGGTCTGATCCCCTTTACAATGAATTACAATACTTCTGTATTGTAATGCATTGGCTGTAAGTGTATTACTCATTGTAATACACTTACAGCCTTCTGCCTGTGAGATCCAGGGGGCTGGATCTCGCAAGCTTCCGTAGATAGCAGCCAGATGCCTAAGGAAGGCATCCGGCTGCTATCTAAGCCATCGGGTCCCCGTCACAGCAGCACCCCTTCCCACCACCCGCATCGCATGTGCCGTGGTCAGGGTTAATGTGTTTTCACCGATGCCAGTGCATACAGCAGGGGTCCAGCTACTGGGCACAGCCAGACTCCCGCCGCTGATCAGGCGGGCGCAGCTCCTGCACCCACCGATCAGTGCGCCGTAGCACTACGGCGCTGGTCGGGAAGAG
This sequence comes from Rhinella marina, assembly GCA_900303285.1. Classification (NCBI taxonomy): domain Eukaryota; kingdom Metazoa; phylum Chordata; class Amphibia; order Anura; family Bufonidae; genus Rhinella; species Rhinella marina. The sequence continues at coordinate 44,558 of ONZH01027750.1, forward strand.
GTTAATGTCTGATGCCACAATCAGCTATGGACGCGGCCTCTGAGGGGTACATTGACGGAGGGCAATACAATTGCCGCTCCCTATCATCGCACTCACTATTTACAAAAAAAGTACTTTGTGACAAAGTAATTCATCACAAAGTAAATTTTTGTTTTGCAAAATTCAGCAAAGCTGCCGAATTGAATTTTTTAATTCTTCACTCATTTCTAGAAGTGATCTAATATAAAACAATTTCATAGCCAGGGCCGTTGTTAGGGGGGGGCAAACTGGGCAATTGCCCAGGGCCCCAATCCTCTAAGGGGCCCCCCTGCTTCAGTCCCAATGGCAGCATTTAACAGTCGGGAGTGGGGAATTTCCCAGCTTAGGAGTCCCTGCTCTGACTCCATATATCAGTGGTTCTCAACTCCAGTCCTCGGGACCCACCTGCCAGTCAGGTTTTCAGGATTTCCTTAGTTTAGACCAGCTGATATAATTAGCATCCATCCATCAGGACTTACCACAGGTATTCATTCTGTGGGATATTCCTAAATCCTGACTGGCAGGTGGGTCCCGAGGACTGGAGTTGAGAACCACTGCCATATATGGATGTGTGAGTTAGTGATACCAATATGAAAAGGGGTGTTTCCAAGCATGGTCACTATGCTTGGGGACACCATATGTATAAATAAATCTAATTTTGAACTGTTTCTGTGGAGATGTGAACTCACAACCTTCTACATTACAGGCAGGAACCTTAACCACCAGGCTATAGAGCTCAGTGTTAAGTAGGTGGTGGAAAAACCTCATAGAAGTTTCTCTTCTATAATACCATAGAAACTTCTATGAGGTTTTTTAATACAAGAGAAACCTCTATGAGGTTTTTCAACACTGACTTAGCATTGAGCTCTATAGCCCAGTGGTTAAGGTTCTTGCCTTTAGTATAGATGGTTGTGAATTCCCCACAGACACATTTTAAAAATAGAGGCCAAATAAAACTTAAATACATAGGGTGTCCCCAACAATGAAATGTCTGATTTTATTGCGAAAAAAATTTGCGCAAAACATAAAACATGATCAAATAACACCCGTATTAACCCACATCAACCTTTTTAACTTGTGTAACCAGTATTTTTTGTTGGGAAAGGTGGCAACCCAAGCAGCACCCGTTCATTAGGACTCACTTCGTAAAATATTATTGCAATATTTTGACCCTCATAACTTTTTTATAGTTATTTCTATGGAGATGTCTGGGGTCTCATTTTTTGCGGGGCGATCTGTCATTTTTGACAGTACCATTTTGGGGTGTGTATGACGATCACTTTTTATTAAATTTTCTTGGGAGATAAAGTGATGAAAAAACGTGAATTTTGCGTTTTCGCATGCGCCGATACCCATAATGCTATTTTTATTTTGTGTTTTTTTTTGTTTTGGAGAATGGGGGGGTTTAATTTTTAAGGGGTTTTCAAAACTTTTTTTTTTACTTTTTCTTAAGTCCCCCAAGTGGACCACAACTTACAATCATCAGTAAATTGCTCTATTAGGGCCCGTTCACACGACCGTGTGAAAGGGTCCGCACCTATTCCGTGCTGCGGCTCAGCAAGAAAAGATAGAACATGTCCTATACTTGTCCTTACGCACGGACACGTATAGGCATTTTCAATGGGGCCGCCCGACGTGTGTTCAGAGCGCTGCGGAACACACGCCGGGCGGCACCCGTATTTTTGCGGGTCCGCAGTAATGCGGACCAGCAAAAATACGGCCGTCTGAACGGGGCCTTTTTAGTCTGTATAGAAATCACTATATCACAGTTCAGTGCTGCCATCTAGTGGCCTGAACTGGGATATACCAACAATGAGCCTGGAAGCCTAGTACAGGCTGCAGCTTATTTATAGAACAGGGTGCTTTCCCCAATCTCCGCTGGGGGAAAGTGCACCTGAAGAGGAATCCCGCGCTTCCGGTTTTTAACACTTTTAGATGCCGTGAGTGAGGGAACTCATTGCTGTGAAGGGAGGGGGCATGTGGTGTATTCTGGGGTCATGAGGGTGAAGAACTGTGTGAGGAGCTTCATGGGGTGTAAATCTGTGAGGGTTTGCCAGAATCGACAGAACGTAACTGTGTTGTTAGTACAATATTTGGGGCCTCACTTTTGATTTTCCCCACGGCCACGTTTTGTCTAAAATCGGCCCTGTTCATAGCATCAAACATCTTTCTGTTAAGCAAACTTCAATTACTACAGGGAGATTTGTCACCAAAAGACATGGAAGAATCCATCTAGACATGCATGAGTTAACAATAGCCATTTGTCCTAAAAAGGAGCCTGCCAAAAAGAAAAGAGAAAATGTATAGCATTTAATATGCAGGAAGGACTGCATGGCTCTAATCATTTCTGTATCCTCTGTTTAAAAATATTCAGACAGTAAGGACCCTGGAATTCCTTTAATAGTAAGGAAGATTTAATTAATTCCTTGAATGACTACTCGGAGGGATTATCAACTTTACAGTGTGAAATTTACATGAAAAAGCTTTCAGCCGATTTTATTTCTGTCCACACTTTGTTATGTTAGAAAAACATTTATTCATTTCATGTCATTCCATCTCATTAGTGTGTTCCGACTGCTCCTAATTCCCACTTCCCTGTCAGCTTAGTTCTACCTATCATCTTGTTCCATGCAAAAGACGCAATTTGTCAAGAAAATACCAACACATCTATGGATGAGGAAGATATCTTTATCAGCTGAGCTGATGATTTGGCCGCGAGCTGGAAAGGGAAGGGAACTTGCATCAAAAGACGGCAGTCGCAGAATAAAAAGCCACATTTTCCCCAAAGCATTATTGGAAATACTCATTCTGAAGACTCGGGTGGCACCGTGGTACTGCTACAAAACACATAAGTAGACAGAACAGGACAACCAGTCCAGACATGGTGACAGCTGTGCCAGATCTTATGATAAATGTATGCACAGCAGCTTAGATGAAAGAACTCATTTCTTTTGCTAGAATTGTACACCCTGCTCCCATTGTGTAAAATCTTACTGTGTTTAAGTCAGACTGCTATGGATATTTATATGTATATATACTGCATATAGCGATAATGGTAAAACTATACCGATAAATAGATAGATATAATAGATGGTAGAGTGATAGAGATAGATAGATAGATAGATAGATAGATAGATAGATAGATAGATAGATAGATAGATATAATAGATAATAGATGATAGAGTAATAGATAAAGATAGATAGATAGATAGATAGATAGATAGATAGATAGATAGATAGATAGATAGAATAGATAAACGATGATAGATCCAGGGAATTATTCTAAAGTGGGAAAAATTGGCTTCTGCCTCACAGGGTTTTTTTTTGCCTTCCTCTCGATCAACTTGCAGGAAAACCGGCCGAACTGGATGGACTGGATGTCTTTTTTGGCCTTATAAACTATGTTACCATGTTACTAGATGATAGAGTAATAGACAGATAAAGATAGATGGATGGATGGATAAATAGATAGATAGATAGATAGATAGATAGATAGATAGATAGATAGATGGATAGATAGATAGATAGATAGATAAATTGAAGAAAATCCACGGCACTCCACGAAGTAAAAAAGGATAAGTATTTATTCACCCAAAAGCGACGTTTCGGTACGCCCAATGCGACCTTTCTCAAGCAGTGTTTGGTTGATAGATAGATAGATAGATAGATAGATAGATAGATAGATAGATAGATACATCTATTCCTAATCAGTCTCTGTGAGCCAGTGTACTATGTCATCTCTTCATGAAAGACAACAAAATCCATTGAAAAGCCTTTGAAAGTGTATTTAATGCACCATTGTTATTCAGAAAGTGCATCAAGAGATCAGATAAGAATGGATGCTGTACAGCCGTAAATATCAAGATAGGTCAATATTATTTTACCTATATAATGTGAAAACTACAGTGTATGTACAAAGTGCCATTCCTATTCAAAGGCATCTGTAATATTGAAAAATATCTAACTGACTTAGACAGCAGCTCTAGTTGATGAACATATTGCCACTGGTCACTATTAACATAGTTTTTCCCATGTGGCCTAACAGTGGACCACATCATAATGACAACACACCAACTGTTGTATATAGCTGAGAACTCACCTGTTCCTCTTTTACAGGATGTAAATGAAGAAGACTACAACATCACACTGACAGGGACAGATAACATACTTCTCTATGTAACTATGTCAGTGTTACGGCATGGTATGTTGAGTACATAAAATAATTTTGCAGAAAAGTCAACAGGACTTTGTTTCCCGTCCTGCATAACGGAAAACAAACGGTTATGTTGCCCATACTTTTCTATTATGACCGATCTCTTAAGCCTCTTAAAGGCTTCTGTTTTGCATTCCATCTACGAATTCCATTATAAATTATAATTATAAATATAATATAAATTATAAATTTATAATTCCATTATAAATGGAATCTTTAACGGAATACCCTAAACGCAAGTTCCGCCTCTGTGAAAGATGATTGGCTGATAAGTTATACATTTTTCATGTTAAGAAAGTTCAAGAAGTGGACACTGGCTGACATGCTTTGGTTTTTTTCAACTGTTTTAAGTTATTCTGCAACTTTGGATTTTTTTTTCCAGCTTGACAACCTATTTAAAAATCGATTGTATTGTTAGAATAGAAATTCTGCCTGAATTGTTGAAAAAAACTCTGTTTCAGTAGAATCAGAATCTCTTCAAATTAGTTTTAGATAAATTTTCCAAAGAGAGAGAATGAGCTTTTCCAATCATTTAAAGCAATTTAGATTTGTGTAGAATTGATTTGTACCCAAATCACATTTCCTGACCGACTCCGACGAGGAGAGAGATTGAAAGATCAAAAAAGGAATGATAGAATTTTTGATTCAGTTAGAATCGACTCATCTCTAGAGATGAGCGAGCATGCTCGTCCGAGCTTGGTGCTCGTTCGAGTATTACGGTACTCGTAAGTGCTCGCTGCTCGGACGAGTATCTCACCATGCTCGAGGAAATGGCATCTTCCGCATTTTGCATTTTTGGCGCCTATAAACTCAGCCAATCACCAGCCAGGAGACTCTGCGATACACCCAGCATCACGTGGGGCCCTTACATGTCGATAGCAGGGGTTGGCTGGCCTCATCAGGTGACCCTGGAATATACTAGTGACTGCCTGCGGTGCTCAGCTCAGATGCTGTCTGGATGACAGAGCTGCTGCGTTTCAGGGAGAGTGTTAGGGCCTGGATTTAGTTCTCTGTTAGGCAGGAGTGATCTTAAAAGAACCCAACAGCCCTTCTAAGGGCTAAAAGACATTTTTTTTGTCTCCTGGCTGGGCTGGCTGGCACTAGTAGTGCAGCTATCGCCATATATAACCCTTTTTTTATTGCTTTATCTCAGTGATACAAATCCATTTCATACAGCAGTGTGGAACCATTCTGTGTGTCACAGTTCAGCTGTCCACTCACCACAAACCACAATCCGTATTTTCTGTCCAGGTGACCCATACTGTACGTCACGTAATCAAATACGGTCTTTTGCTTTCACTGATACAGCTAAATTACAAAAATCTCTGTGCGACATTTGTCTGGGTTGCAGTCAAAATAGCCACAGTCAGCAGGGGCTGAGTTTCTCTCTGATAGTTTCTGCATGTCACGTTAAAAAAATATATATATATATTAAAAAAAATATAAAAAAAAATATATATAAAAAAATAGTTGTTTTGTTGTTTTATCTCGGTGATACAAATCCATTTCACACAGCTGTGTGGAACCATTCTATGTGTCACAGTTCAGCTGTTCAGTCACCACAATCCGTATTTTCTGTCCAGGTGACACATTCTGTACGTCACTTAATTAAAAAAGGTCTTTTGCTCTCACTGATACAGCTACATTACAAAAATCTCTGTGCGACATTTGTCTGGGTTGCAGTCAAAATAGCCACAGTCAGCAGGGGCTGAGTTTGGTCTCTGATAGTTTTTTCACGTAAAAAAAAAATAATATATATATATAAAAAATATATATAAAAATATATATATATAAAAGAATAGTTTTTTTGTCGTTTTATCTCAGTGATACAAATCCATTTCATAAAGCTGTGTGGAACCATTCTCTGTGTCACAGTTCAGCTGTCCAGTCACCACAATCCGTATTTTCTGTCCAGGTGACCCATTCTGTACGTCACGTCAGTAAAAAAGGTCTTTTGCACTCACTTATACAGCTACATTACAAAAATCTCTGTGCGACATTTGTCTGGGTTGCAATTAAGCAGACCAAGTCTGCCTAATCTAATAGTTTCAGTGTAATTGCTCCGTACTGCACGGTACGTAATAACATACGTAATTTTGCTCTAACTTATCCACCTATATACAAACCACAATCCGTATTTTCTGTCCAGGTGACCCATTCTGTACGTGAAGTGACGTCAGTAAAACTGGTCTTTTGCTCTCACTTATACAGCTACATTACAAAAATCTCTGTGCGACATTTTTCTGGGTTGCAATTAAGCAGACCAAGTCTGCCTAATCTAATAGTTTCAGTGTAATTGCTCTATACTGCACGGTACATAATAACATACGTAATTTAGCTCTAACTTATCCACCTATATACAAACCAAAATCCGTATTTTCTGTCCAGGTGACACATTCTGTACGTCACGTCATTAAAAAAGGTCTTTTGCTCTCACTGATACAGCTACATTACAAAAATCTCTGTGCGACATTTGTCTGGGTTGTAGTCAAAATAGCCACAGTCAGCAGGGGCTGAGTTTGCTCTCTGATAGTTTGTGCACGTCACGTTAAAAAATATATATATATATATATATATATATATATATATATATATATATATATATATAAAAATATATATATAAAATATATATATATATAAAAAAATAGGTTTTTTTATTGTTTTATCTCAGTAATACAAATCCATTTCATACAGCTGTGTGGAACCATTCTGTGTCACAGTTCAGCTGTCCAGTCATCACAATCCGTATTTTCTGTCCAGGTGATCCATTCTGTACGTCACGTCAGTAAAAAAGGTCTTTTGTTCTCACTTATACAGCTACATTACAAAAATCTCTGTGCGACATTTGTCTGGGTTGCAATTAAGCAGACCAAGTCTGCCTAATCTAATAGTTTCAGTGTAATTGCTCCATACTGCACAGTACGTAATAACATACGTAATTTTGCTCTAACTTATCCACCTATATATTTTCTTGTTCAGATTGAACAAGTTTGTGGGTTTCAGTACAGCAGGCCCATTTATTATTATTTTTTTTTATTTATATAATACACTTATATACAGAAAATGTTGAACCCCAGGGCTAAGGGTCGAGGACAAGGGCGTGGGCTTTCAATTACTGCAGGGGGCAGAGGCCGTGGTCCTGGGCAGGGTGAGACAGTACCTGCTGATGAGGGAGCAGGGGAACGCCGCAGAGCTAAACTCCCTAGCTTCATGTCTCAACTTACAGGGACACGTGGTAGAGGACTGTTGAAACCACAACAGTGCGAACAGCTGATGTCGTGGATTGCGGACAATGCTTCAAGTAATTTGTCCACCAGTCAGTCTTCCACACAGTCCACCCACGTTACCCAAGGAAGCACTCCTCTGGCTCCTCCACCTCAACCTCCTTCCCCACAGTCTGCCCCCTCCAAGGAAAATTTGGAATGCGATCCGGCATACTCTGAGGAACTGTTTTCTGGACCCTTCCCAGAGTCACAAACCACTTCTCAGGTTGCTGCTAACCTCGTTCCCGATGCCCAAGTTTTCCAACTGTCGCAGTCTGTGGGTGATGATGATGACATTGTTGACTTAGTGGAAGAAGTGTGTAAAGAGGTGTCAGACGATCAGGAGACACGGTTGTCAGACAGTGGTGAAGTTGTTGTAAGGGCAGGAAGTCCGAGGGGGGAGCAGACTGCGGAATCGGAGGATGACGAGGTGACTGAACCAAGCTGGGTTGATAAGCCGAGTGAAGACAGTGCTTCTGAGGCGGAGGTGAGTGTTGCACCAGAACAGGTTGGAAGAGACAGTGGTGTGGCCAGAGGGAGATGCAGGGCCAGAGCTGGTCATCAGCAGCAACTGTTTCACGTAGTGAAGCTCCCGTGGCCAGGCCTAGATGTTCACATATCTGGAGGTTCTTTAAAGAAAGTGAGGATGACCGACGGACTGTGGTGTGCAACCTGTGCCACACCAGGATCAGCAGGGGTGCCACCACTACTAGCCTAACCACCACCAGCATGCGCAGGCATATGAGTGCTAAACACCCCACTCAATGGAACCACCTCCTCCTGCGGGTCACACCACTGCTCCTTCCCCTGTGTTACTCGCTGCCTCTGATAGTCAACCCCCTGCCCAGGACCCCGGCACGAGTGCCTCCCGCCGGAAAAGCATACCTTCGCCTCCACGATCCTCCACAGCGTCCACCAATGTGTCACAGCACAGCGTTCAGCTGTCTTTACAGCAGACGCTGGAGCGCAAGAGGAAATACAGTTCAACCCACCCACATGCCCAAGCCCTCAACGTCCACATCTCCAAATTGCTGAGCCTGGAGATGCTGCCCTATAGGCTGGTAGAGACCAAGGCCTTTCGCAATCTCATGGCAGTGGCTGCCCCTCGGTATTCAGTCCCCAGCAGCAACTATTTTTCCCAATGTGCCGTCCAAGCCCTACACCAGCACGTGTCACAGAACATTATCCGTGCCCTGACCAACGCTGTTACAGAGAAGGTCCACCTAACCATGGACACGTGGACAAGTGCTGCCGGGCAGGGACACTATATCTCACTGACGGCACATTGGGTTAACTTGGTGGAGGCTGAGACCGAGACTGACCCTGGGGCCGCTCATGTACTGCCCACACCGAGGATTGCGGGGCCTACCTCGGTCACGGTCTCTCAGGCATACTATGCCTCCTCCTCCGACCCCTCCTCCTCCTCCTTCACCTCCTCCTCCGAATTACCATCCGTGGGCATGGCGCCTTCAGTCGGTAGCTCTAGGCACAGCTGCAGTGCCGTGGGTGAGCACCAGCAGGTGGTGCTCAAACTGCTGAGCTTAGATGACAAAAGGCACACCGCCCAAGAGCTGTTACAGGGCATCACGGCGCAGACCGATCTGTGGCTGGCACCGCTGAACCTCAAGCCAGGCATGGTTGTGTGTGACAATGGGCGAAACCTGATGGCGGCTCTGCAACTCGGCAGACTGACACATGTGCCATGCCTGGCCCACGTGTTCAATCTAATAGTTCAGCGGTTCCTCAAGACATACCCCAATCTGTCTGATTTGCTCACCAAGGTGCGCCGCATCTGTGCGCATTTCTGCAAGTCGACCACAGATGCTGCCACTCTCAGGGCAGCGCAGCGCTCACCAACTGTTGTGCGACGTGCCCACGAGATGGAATTCGACATTAAACATGTTATCCAGAGTTTACCAGCAGCGCAGACCGATTGTAGACTGCCAGATGTCAACTTCCACCAGAACTGGTAGTCAGGTCAGTCAGCTTCCTCAAGTCTACAATGAGTAGTGGACGTGGATGTGTGATATCTGCCAGGTGTTGAGCAACTTTGAGGAGTCAACACAGATGGTCAGCGGCGATGCCGCCATTATCAGCCTCACCATCCCGTTGCTTTGCCTGTTGAAAAACTCACTGCTCAGCATGAAGTCGGATGCTTTGCGCTTGTCACCAGAGACGGTGGAGGAAGATACGTCGCTTGATAGCCAGAGCACCCTCCGGTCTGTTTCTCAGGGTGTATCGGAGGAGGGGGATGAGGATGAGGAAGAAGAGGAGTAGAATGTCGGCGAGACAGAAGAGGGTACCAGTGCTCAGTCCTTCTTAACTCTTGAGCGTGTATGGGCTGAAGAGGAGGACTTGGAGGAGGAGGAGGAAATGGAGAGTCAGGCCAGTGAGGAGAGGGAATTCTTGCGTGTTGGGACCCTGGCGCACATGGCAGACTTCATGTTATTCTTCCTATCCCGTGACCCTCGCGTTAGAAGCATTTTTTTAAACACCGATTACTGAGTGTTCACTCTCCTGGACCGACAGTACAAGCAGAACCTTTCCACTCTCATCCTAGTAGAGGAAAGGAGTATGAGAGTGAATCAATATCAACAGGCCCTGGTGCACAAGCTGAAACAATCCTTCCCATCTGTGGGCCAAGTAACGGGGGAGAGGAGGCAAGCAGGTAGCTTGTCCAGCACTGGAAGGGGAACGCTCTCCAAGGCCTTTGCCAGTTTTATGTCACCCCAGCAAGACACTGTCACCTATCCCCAGTCTAGGCAGAGTAGGGGGGAGCGGTACAGAAAGATGGTGAGGGAGTATCTTGCTGACCATACCAATGACTCTGCTCCATACAACTACTGGGTTTCAAAGCTGGACACGTGGCCTGAACTGGTGCTGTACGCCTTGGAGGTGCTGTCCTGCCCTGCCGCTAGCGTGCTGTCAGAGTGGGTATTCAGTGCAGCTGGTGGCGTCATCACTGATAAGCGTACACGCCTGTCAACTGACAGCGCTGACAGGCTGACGCTTATTAAAATGAACAAAGCCTGGATTTCACCGGAATTCAAATCTCCTCCGGGGGAAAGCAGCTAAAGATTAACATTACTTATGTATCCGATTCCTCTTCTCTACTCCTCCTACTCCTCCTCCTCCTCCATGTCGTCTTTGCCTAACGCTGACCAAAAAAACACCATTTTTTAGAGGTCCAACTGGCACTCTTTTACCACAATTTTTCAGGAGGGCCCCCTACAGGCCCTCTCTTCAAACAATTTTTCCGGAGGTCCACCTACAGGCCCTCTCTCTAAATAATTTTTCTGGAGGTCCACCTACAGGCCTTCTCTCTAAACAATTTTTCCGGAGGGCCCCCTACAGGTCCTCTCTCCAAACAATTTTTCCGGAGGTCCACCTACAGGCCCTCTCTCCAAACAATTTTTCCGGAGGTCCACCTACAGGCCCTCTCTCCAAACAATTTTTCCGGAGGGCCACCTACAGGCCCTCTCTCTAAACAATTTTTCCGGAGGTCCACCTACAGGCCCTCTCTCTAAACAATTTTTCTGGAGGTCCACCTACAGGCCCTCTCTCTAAACAATTTTTCCGGAGGGCCACATAATGCGATAGACGGGAATCGAACGCGAGTCTGCTTGGGAGGCAGCTATGCTCACCGCTTTACCACCAACAGCCACAGCAACTGATAAGAACAGATACTAAACTTGATGTAAGCCAACATTTCGACAATCGATAACCCGAAACGGGTCTGCGGTCGAGCCCGGCGTTCGGCCACCCTGAGCATTTCACATTCTCTGACCGAGTCTGACCCTGGGGCCGCTCATGTACTGCCCAGTTGGAGGATTGCGGGGCCTACCTCGTTCACGGTTTCTCAGAATTACTATGCCACTTCCTCCAACCCCTCATCCTCCACCTTCGAATTACCATCCGTGCTTCACCTCCTGCTACCTCAGTCTAACTCGGTCACTCTGTTGTCACCGCCATGCTGCGTCAGGCTAAATTTTTGGGTGGCTCACCTGCTACCTCATCTAACTTGGTCACTTGTTGGTGTCACCGCCATGCTGTGTCAGGCTTATGCCTGCATCGTGTGGCTGGGGATATGAGAGCAGTGCCAGCATGGGCTTGGGTGATGGACCTTCGTTGCACCTAGTTGGGTGCTTCCCTATATATTCCCACCATGCAAGCCATGGGTTGTACATAAACTAATAACAGGAAAAACAAAAAAAAATGAGAAAACTATTTTACAGGAGGGTCAACCGCAGACACTCCAAAACAATTTTACATGAGGGAGTGTCTCCCCGTCTGCCATCGTGTTCGGTCAGGCTGTCAGTAGGTACACCACCTCTGTCGTCCACAGAAGCGGCCACTATGAGGAAGGCCATGCAAGAACATCCCATCCCCTTTTCAATTGAGAACAAGTGGAGAATTGTAGGAGGATGACAGTTTTCTTCGGCAGTGGATTCAACTTCCCCTTTATCATTTCCAGACAACAGTTGGTGAAAAAGTAATTGGCAATGATGAAGAAAATGTAACGGTGCAGTGGACCGTCTGTGACGCAAACCTATATATTCCCACCATGACAGCCATGGGTTGTACATAAACTAATAACAGGAAAAAAAAAAATATTTTACAGAAGGGTGAACTACAGACACTCCTAAACAATTTTTTGGAGGGTCAACTTCGGACACTCCAAAACAAATTTTTGGGAGGCTCACCTACAGACATTTGACTGCTACCTCAATCTAACTTGGTCACTTGTTGGTGTCATTACGCTGTCACCATGCTGTGTCAGGCTTATGCCTGCGCCGTGGAGCGGGGGATAGCACAGCAGTGCCAGCATGAGCAGTGGTGTCACCTGCAGGCGGTGATGGACCTTCGTTGCACCTAGTTGGGTGCTTCCCAAACATATGATGGGCATGTGCCTCGCCTTTCTTGGTGTGGGTGAGCACAATTGCCATGAGGGTAACCACCAGGCTGTTGCAGGAGAATTTGGGGTAATGGTGGGATTAGGCAGCCTCAGAGGCATCCATGCATGATTCCCCTGCAGTTTCCTGTCCATTTCCGTGGTGTTTCCATCATTTTCTGATGTTTCCAGGTTTTCACCCAGCCTTCCCTAGGCAGAACCTTGATCCCCTGCAAAAAATGCTCGAGTCTCCCATTGACTTCAATGGTGTTTGTTACTCGAAACGAGCACCCGAGCATCGGGAAAAGTTTGTCTCGAATAACGAGCACCCGAGCATTTTAGTGCTCGCTCATCTCTACTCATCTCCAAATCAAATACAGTATCATTGTCAATTGGACAAATCGGACCAAAACTAATTTTTGAAAATATGGTTATCTCCACTCTGCCTCCCTTAAGCTTATGATCGAGAAACATCAGACCTATGATGCCATTTCTAGGGTCCATTCACTGAAGGCTTTTTTTTCAGCAGTAGCATTTCCTGTTTGAACATGTTTGTACTACAAAATATAAAATAATAATAATAAAATAAAAATTGCTGCTGCTACAGGACACTTGATACCAGAATGAAAGAAAGCGGTTGTCTAATGAAGGCAAACCTTGTCCATATGGCCTAGTAGGAACCACATCTGTGAACCACTGCTGAGGAAATATCTAGCAAGAAAAAGATTCCCTTGGCAAGATCCACTGTTTCCTGTTAACAAGAGGACAATCCCTCTGAAGGAAATTACATACTTGTAATGTTCATTGACTTGAAGTTCAGACAAGGCTTTTACATAAGTATAAAGTATTATAAAATAGACCAAACAACAAACCAACCAATGAAATAATTTAGGAAGTAAGAAAGTTGGAGACAAGGGGAGAAGGGAAAAGAGGTGACAAGGCAATGCACTGAACAATTTTTTGAGGCCACAACCAAACAATCAGCACAAAAATCCAAGGATCTCCTGGACATTTTTCATTATGGCAGTCATCAGGGCAACTCATGGGGGCATTGTCAATGTAAATGTCATCACGAATGACATTTACATTTGCCAATACCACCATCATTTTATGTACACACCATTTTTATCTACGACTAATAAAACTTTTATCCAATCATTTCTATATGAATTATGAAATTTGTATTTGTACACATTATATATTTCAACCTCATAAAAACTGTTTCTTTATGCATCAAATGTCCCACATGATCCTCAGCCAAATATTCTATATAGGAAACACAAGTGAAAGGGACAGCTGTAAAATAAAAGTTCAAAGCTTGTAGAAAGTAGTTTAAATATCCCAGAACAGTAATTAATCCCAGGTTTTATGTTTGTTTCTGAGTTTGCTGGAACCGGTAGATTGAATGGGGGAGGACCTCCAGTAAAGAGAAACATTTAAAGACAGATCATCTTCAAACAGAGGCAATGAATTATCTGCATATAAAATATTGTTTAGGCTTGAAGCAGCTACCTCTTGTGGTCTGACACTGACTTCATGCTGCTGAACGTGAGTTATGAGACCCTGCAGAGCAGCAGGTCCAGCAGAATAGAGCCATACGTTACTGCTGTTCTGTACAAGCAAATGCCTGAGTGCATTGCAGAAACATGCATAGGGAGTTTACTTTGGTACTGAAACAATTACTGTGCATCAGTATCACACGCAGATGACAGGCATCACTCTTAGAATCACTGCACACTTAACGCATTTGGGCAGTTATGGGGCCAAAACTGACCAAATAACTCAAGTGTTAACGCAGCCCTACAGGTTAATGTTAGCGTTAGGTTTGAAGAACCGTGCAGTGGCCCAAGATTCTACTATAGAGTGAAAGAGCGCACTCCTTTTACGATGTCAGCTGATTCCAAATAAGTTTCTACAGAACCTGTTCTGTTACATGCTGAGACAAGTAGTGTCTCCCTGACATAGTGGAGAGGGTGTCAACAGTAAGTTTGTGTTGACGTCACTGTTTATTTTTCCTTTTTTCTGATCTTTCACAAGAACACCTAAAAAATTGTCTTTAGAGCATCTGCCTTCACACGGTCAGCATTTGGTCAGTAATCCATCAATGTTGCTAAGGCAAAAAAAACTGGAGTGGATCCAAAAAAGAGATTACACGTGTTTGGAAAATTTGCTTGTCTTCTGTGTTTTGGACCCACTCCTGCTTATGGATTCCAAATCATGAACATATCCAGATGCAAAATAAGGACTGTGTGATAAAGGCCTTATGGATGCTCCAAAGACAGGATCCATTGGGGGGAATTTATCATTAGGAAAATATTTGAAGTCAGTTTTGCTTCAGTCTGTGTTGGAGTACTTTCTGCCACATTTATCAAACGTCACAGGTTGTTTGATAAATGTGGCTTTTCCTTAAACCTAACACTTCTGTCTAGAGAAGCTACTCCACTTTTCCTACTCCACCCTCCTCCTGGAGTGAGATTGCGACTATTTTGCGACTTTTTTTAAAAAGTCGCAATGATAAATCTGGAGTGAAACTCATTAACATGGCTAACCACACCCACTTTTCCACCCATATTACAAACTGGAGTGAGTTGTGTACACATGCAAAAAGTCGCAAAAAAATGCGCAAAAAAGTCGCAAAAGCCCTATCGTGCGACTTTTTGAAGACAGAATTCTGGAGTGAAGGTGTGATAAATCAGGGCCATTGTGTTTATCATTTTTCCGTCCTGACAGATTAGATAAAGGGTAAAATAAATGGAGAGGTCAAACCGCACACTAATGGCCCAGTCACAAGCGGTGAGGATGGAAACAGCATGAGGAGAGTCAACACAGTGGCCAAGTCACAGAGTGGAGAGGGTGGCAATCGCATGAGGAGTCAACACAGTGGCCCAGTCACAGAGTGGGGAGGATGGGAACCGCATGAGGAGTCAACACAGTGGTCCAGTTACAGAGTGGTGAGGATGATAACCACATGATAAGTCAACATAGTGGCCCAGTCACAAGGTGGGGAGGTAGGGGGCAACAGCAGTGACAGTAACAGCACAAGATGGTGGGTGACAGTAGGAGAACATGGCAGCAGAGGCAGCAGATGTGTGGCATCAGGCAGGTGGCATCAGAATAGTGGCTGAAGCAGGTGGCCAGAAGAAACAGGTCTTTTTTTCACGAAGTTTGGTGTGGCACCCAGAATGATCTAGTCTGATGCATCAGGCACTGACATGTAGAAATCCTGGCTGATCCATGCCTGATCACAAAGTTCAGTCTCTCAACATTTTGGCTGAGAAGGCAAGTTTTGCACTAAACACCTGCTCTGATGCCACAAACTCGGCCAGTTGTGGCCACAAATCAAGTTCGGCTGCCCAGTGGTCTATGGGATATTGGATGTGGGGTGGCAGGATGCAGGCCTAGTATGTCACCAACTGCTCATTCAGGTTCTGCTCCATGCCTTGCTGCTGGTTTCTTCAGTAGACGAGTGAAGAAAAGTGCTCATTAGAGACTCCAGACTTAAGTTGCTGCTAAGAGAACTTGTGCTGCTCCTGCCCTGCAACCCCCTCCAGCAGTTAAGTCAGTGGTGCATGAGCGCAGACCTTCCCAGTCAGACCTTCGTGAGGATAGGCAATGACGCACATAGGCAGCGGCCAACTGACTACATAGGATGTCTCGAATAGTAGTTGAGTTTATCCTCCCAATCAATTAGTGAAAAAAAGGCTCCCATTTTGCAGCTGTAGCAAGGGTCTAACATGGAGGAGAGCTAGTAGTCATCCCTATGCTGAATGGTGATAATATGACTGTCACTACACAAGCAACTCAGCATGCAACTGGCCATTTGCGCAAGGGACTCAGAGGGACTCCCTGCCTCCATCTCCACTGCATACTGCCACGGTGTGTCAGGGTTATCTGTCAGACCTTCCTCATCACCCTCCAGCTCCTCCTGCTCCTCTCCTGTTACTTGTGCAGGTAAACCACCCATTTCTGTATACATTGTGCCTGAATGTTCTCCTCCTCCTTTTCCTCTTCCTCTGCCAGTTTGGCCCCCACAGGGCTCAGGTGGCCGTGAGATGTAGGCACCATGTCCCCTGGCCAGCCAGTTTTATCAGCATCTTCTCCAGGACATGAAGGAGTGGAATGACGTTGTTCATCCCGTAGTCCTGGAAAATAAGTGCTGGATGTCAATGACAGCTCTGGCCTGTTGCTGCGACTGCTGCTATCACCCCTTCCCCTTCTTCTGCTGCTACTTCTGCCAGGTCTAGAAACATTTTGGACACTGCCTGTTCCCTTAGAAGGGCCTGGCATTTGTCTGTCAGACATATGGTACTGTAACAAGCTGACTGTCTGCATGGCATTATGGTTGCTCCCTCATTGACGAGCTTCTTACTTCCTCTTTCTAAAATGTGCACCAGCCATTTTAGAAAAAAATCTGATTTGTTACCACGAAGCACAAGGAAATTTGAATTTGTGACAAATCAATTTTTTTCTGAAATTTGGATCGAATTCCACTTCGTCAACTTTAATTCGCTCAACGCTAATCAAGACACAATGGTGGTGCAGTTCCTCATACAGTATAGTGTAAATCACATTGAAAATGGAGATAATTTGACCACACATCTGGATTTTTACTGGTATTTCATATTAACCATATTTCTAAATAATTATATGTTATTATAAAATTTTCCATATCACTTTATAGAAAGGCACCAGCACTCGCAGTAGATCGGCAACAGCGCCGTTTCTATAACCGGGCGGGGGGTGTGACCGCACGGGGCGCGCGTCTCAACGAAGAAGAAGGGGGGCGCCCTGGTATTTATTTACAGACTGGCAGGCAGCACGGCAGCAGGCTAAACTAATAGTAAGCGCCCCCTCTTCTTCCTTGAGACGCGCGGCGTAGTCAGGCTACTGGTTTTGAAGGGGCGGCATCGGTCACAGGCAGCGCCGATGCCGTCCCTTCAAAGCCAGTAGCGCTGTAGTATGCAGGAGGCAGGGGGGCGGGGTGAAGCAGGTACTTACCACTCCTCCGGCTCACAGGTCTGCGCTGGTGTGTCCTGGCTGCCTGCAGCGTCAGGACGTACAGAGTGCACTCTGACCTGACGCTGCAGGAGGTCAGGTGACTGCAGCGCGGGCCCTGTGAAGAGGAGACCACCGGAAGAGGAGAGGAGCGGCTGAGCAGGAGAGGTAAGTTAATTTATTTTTTTTAAGTCTGATCTGAGGTCTGATAAGGGGGTCTGAAGGGCTGATTAGGGGTCTGGGGTCTTAAGGGCTGATCTGAGGTCTGATAAGGGGGTCTGAAAGGCTGATAAGGGGGTCTGATAAGGGGGGCTGAAGGGCTGATCTGAGGTCTGATAAGGGGGTCTGAAAGGCTGATAAGGGGGTCTGATAAGGGGGGTCTGAGGTCTGATAAGGGGGTCTGAGGTCTGATAATGGGGTCTGAGGTCTGATGAGGAGGTCTGAGGTCTGATAATGGGGTCTGAAGGGCTGATAAGGGGGTCTGAGGTCTGATAAGGGGGTCTGAGGACTGATAAGGGGGGTATGAGGTCTGATAAGGGGGTCTGAAGTCTGATAAGAGGGGTCTGAGGTCTGATAATGGGGTCTGAAGGGCTGATAAGGGGTCTGAGGTCTGATAAGTAGGGTCTGAAGGGCTGATAAGGGGGTCTAAGGTCTGATAAGGGCGTCTGAAAGGCTGATAAAGGGGTCTGAGGGCTGATAAGGGGGGTCTGAGTGCTGATAAAGGAGGTATGACATCTGATAAGGGGGACCTGGAGGTCTGATTGTGGGGCTGCGGTCTGATATGGGACATCTGGAGGTCTGATATGGGGGTCTGAGGTCTGATATGGGGGGTCTGAGGTCTGATATGGGGGGCTGAGGTCTGATTGAGGGTCTAAAGCCTGATATAAGGGGGGTATGGTGCTCTGATTGAGGGTCTGAGTTTTGATTGGGGGTTAGAGGTCTGATTGGGGGTCTAAAGGTCTGATATGGGGGTCTGAGGTCCAGTGGGGGGTCTGGAGGTCTTTTATGGGGGTCAGTAAGTCTAATGGGGGCCTGGAGGTCTAATGGGGGTTTGATATTGGGGTCTGGAGGTCTGATAGGGGGGTCAGAGGTCTTATGGGGGTCTGGTCTGAGGTTTTATACATGGGGGGGTTGGTCTGAGATGGTGGGGGTTCTGACATGAAGGTCTAATGGTGTTCTGATCTAAGGTCTGATATAGGGTCTGACAGACGTCTAATGAAGGTCTGGTCTGAGATGGGGGTCTAATCTGAGGTTTGATATGGGTCTGATCTGAAAGGTAAGGGGTGTATTTTTTGTACTGGCACACTATCTGTGTGGTACCAGTATTTTCAGGGGGACTGTTTCTACAGTATAGTTTTGGGGGGCACAGCGGGCACAGTATTAGAGGTGGCAAAATGGAATGTTCAGAAAGTGAGGAGGATGATGGAAAAGTAGGAAACTAAAATGTCTGTTTGTCAAACTCTGCAGAGAGAAGAGATGGCTGAAAGAAATCATCATGGCGGTCTGGTCTGACAGGAGAAGATGAGGAAAGAGAACATCTACATCAGAGAGGAGATGTCACTGGATGTTTACCTGATCACCACTGCAAATACTGTGGTGAGCAGGTGAACAGAAAAGAGAAAACATCATTTCATTTTTCGCCTCAGGCAGCAGAAAAGCTTGAACCGGCCTTGCTGGTAGTTATACCCCTGTAGCATAGTGTGCAGGGTGGCGGGGGACTGTGCATGCTATGCAACATTGTTTAAGTCAGTGGGGCGCTTTTTAATGTTCACCCTGTTGGTAAAATTCCCTAGAAACTGCCCTGATCGGCAAGCACAGTACTGTACATTATATAGCGGCTGTGCTTGGTATTGTAGCTATGCCCATTGGCTTTAATCGGGTTGAGCTGTGCCTAGGTCATGTGACCAATAAACGTGACATCACTTGGCCTTGGCTAACCTGTGGAAAGGCCACATCGCTATTGTGAGCGCTGATAAACAGCTGATAAGCGGGGGTCCTGAGTGTCAGAACCCCACTGGTTGGATACTGATGACCTATCCAGAGGATAGGTTGTCAGTATAAAAGTTTCAGAATAGCCCTTTAAGCAAACTCAGTTTCATATTTTGTATATTTGCCTAAACTCTAAAGTGTTCTTTTTGGAATCCCTCTAAGCAATTTACATTGGATGCATTTAGATATAGATGTAGATGTACTATGATGGTACTATAGACACCCAGTGAAGACGATCATATGTATATGCAATTTATAGAAATTCTGTGCAGCAACAAGCTTAATTCTTGCTAAATAACCTTTTATGTTGTTACTTTAGAGTTAAGAAATAGGGTAAGGCAAACGAACAGGAGGAGGTTATGATTTTCTCACATTTCTGATGCAAACAATACGTATGTAATTTATATGTAATTTAGTGTAACCATATACTCTCCCACCCTTTTCCATACTACATGGTGTGGTCAGAAGTAGTTTTTGGGAAAGTCCTTATTGTGTTTATAATGTAGTGACAAGAACCAGAAGGACAAGTCAGTACAATAGTGAGAAATAAAGACGCATCCCTCTCAATTATTTCTTTTACGACATATAATATATCTAAAACCTAATAAAAGCACAAATATGTTGTACACTGTGCAAATTCCAGGAGGATTCCAAAGGCATGATTCGCAGACACGACTCTCTTTATACCAGACTGATTTAAGTGGTCTGCATCTCTTCCCTTTTCTCCTTCCAGAGACATTTTTCAGATAGTAACCAAACACATTTTCCGATGAGAAACTGCAGCTTTGAGTAAAAATAAAATGAATTGTTAGAAAGCCCGTCCTTTAGGCTGGACATTCTCACAATTGAAGAAAGACTATGAAAGATGTATGCATAGTTAAAACTTACGGAGAGAGGAAAGCGGGGCCAATTATCATTGATAACACTGCACAGGTCAGACACCGAAACGGAACCTTTATGTTCATCTACTTTTAGCGAGCTTTAAAGGAAATAAATACAGGAAGGTTAACCTAGTCCAATGCTATTGTGCTTATCTTAAAACAATATAGGAATTGTGTATATCTGCCAAGATTAAAAAATGTAAAAGTTATTGAAATAAAAAAAATGTATGCTTATCTCCATGGTGTGTCAATCAAGTGCCATGTTAGAGCATATTTAACCACAAGGGGGCGCACAGTGTTTTTTAATCTAAACCGTCTTCTTCCTAATAGAGTTTAATTGCATAAATAATCTGTAACCCTGCAGGACGCATTTTAAGTATATGATGTGTTGAAAGGATTTCTAAGAGATATGATGTTTAAACCTGCCACTTTGGCAGAACTAGTAGACTACCTTATGTCTATAGAACCTTCTGACTATCCCCTCTCCTCGTGATGTCAGGGGAATGAAGGGTTGACCATGTTCAATCTCATGCCATTCAGGCTGCAGCTTATTCCACTTTTTTTCCCATTGACAACTCGTGCACACTCGGCTGGGCCAAGCATACCTACTTAGGGAGAAATCGGTAGCTGTTTGGGGGAAGTTCTGGTGGAAAAACAGGCTGTGGAACTGTATAAATATGTTGACTGTGTAGTGGACAATGCTGTTGACTACAGTGCTGCTTTCATTGAAGTGAAGGGGTAGCAAAGCTGCTCCCAAACAGTTGATTGGTGGGGGTGTAGAGCATCGACCACCGCTGATCAGATATTGATAGCCTATTCTGAGGATAAGCCATAAATATAAAAGGAGTAGACAACCTCTTTAAATGTCCCTTCCATATTGGCATAGGTTGGTCACAGATTTCACACTTTAGTTACTTTGCAAATTGAATGTCAACTCGGTCACCCTCTGCCACACCGAAGTGGTATGAATGCCAACTACAAATGTTATGAGCATTTCTTCAGGTCCATTCAGTCACAATCTTGGCACTGAATATGCTTTATGTACCAGCACTTACTACTATCGTTACACCCTATGAACAAGAATATCGCCCCAGTATCTCACTCTTTAGCCATTCTCCCCACATATCCTATTCACAGAGGTCCAGCTCCCAAACTTGACAGTTTTCCACATACAGTAGTATCCACCTGTGGTTACTGTTTGCAGGTTGTGCAGGTTTATTGTAGACATGTCTGCCCCATTTATCTCAATGGGGTTTAAAAAAATCCATGTTTGTTTTTTTTTTTAAGCTTTGATAAGAGTCACTATTTTATCTACTCTAGTTAAAATCTTGAGAAGACTATTTCTATCTCTCAACTTCTTGAACCCTGAATATAACATGAGGGTTTGCTGTAGTGACTCAGTGGTTAGCATTGTTTCTTTGTATCAGTGGAGTCTGACCAAGCAGTTGGTGTGTTCTTCCTAAATATATATATATATATGTTTTATAAGGCACTCTTGCTTCCTCCCACACTCCAAAAACATACAAATATGTCAGTTAACTTCCAAAGAAAATAGACTCAGTAAGCGAGTTACAGATTAGGAAATAAGATTATGAGCCACACTGGGCACATGAACTGATTTGAATGATAACCACATCACTGCAGAATAGGTAGGAACTAGATAAGCAACTACAGATGAGCAAAGTATTAAAAAATGTGATTTAGCTGCGCAATCGCTCTCCACCCACTATACAAAGAAATGCAAAGGGAATTTTAAAAAAAAACTTTATCACAAAGGGAATTTTCAAAAAAAAAGTACTTCATCACAAAGGGAATTTTCAAAAAAAAGTTCTTCATCACAAAGGGAATTTTAAAAAGAATTCCCTTTGTAATGAAGCACTTTGTCACAAAGCGTATTTCTTTCTATAGTGGGCGGAAAGCAATTGTGCCGCTTCCCATCATTGTACCCCTCAGATGCCACCTTCATAGCTGATCACAGCATCTGACTAGTGTAACATAAAATTTTAAAAAATCATACTTACCTCATCCATTTGATTGTGAAGAGCCAGCCACCGCTCTTTTGATTGAAGATCTAGTGCAAAATCTTGTCCAGCCCATGATGACTTCATCACATTTTCCGGCATGGTGACCTCATATGTCACCACGCACCAGATTTTGTTTGAGATCTTCAATCAAGATAGCGGGGGCTGGCTCTTCACGCTCAAACAGATGAGGTAAGTATGATTATTTTTGGCTTCTCTACAAATCGAATTTTGCCTAAAACACTCAAGTAACCATAACTATAAATGTATAAGTGTGCAATGGCATTTTGTTAAAATCATAGACTACCAATGATATTGTACCGTCAGTGTATTTCGCCAGTGGAAATTAATTACGGTACATGATTGACAGAGAACAATAGAACAAACATTATAAATAAGTTCCACAACTCTGTGATCACCTGAAAGTGACGACGATACAAATGAGTTGTCCTTCTGGAAAAGCAAAATGAATTTGCTCTGGTCAAGTTAAAATTAATTAAAATTATGCAATGTTGCCCTTGTGTTATGCTTAACACAGAGGTTGTAGTGATTTAGGACTACAATTAGTTCTAGTGTTGGAGATAGGAGTCCTGTAATGGAGACAGGACATTTTAATAATCCTGGTTATAAACATAATATGCATCATCTTTAGGGACTCACAAACACATTGTAATTAACTTTTACAACAGAAATCAATCAGATTGCATTAGCATATTGAAAAAGAAAGAAACATTTGCATGATTGAAAGCAAGCTCTGAATATGACATCGGGGCATAGTCTTCGGAGATAGTACATTTCATTTTCAGGCTGCTTTGTATGGGTGCTGATTTATCTATTATATCGTGTTTTTGGTCTAGTTCCTATTAGACCCAAAATAATATATTATGGAATGGAAATTGTATACACAATGAGGTGTCTAATTTGTCCAGTTCATTTTTTAGCAAATTTTTTTAGAGTGTTTAAAAGTATGTAAAAATAGATAAAATACAATAAATGCAGAAATATAGGAAAAGGTCAACATGCTCTTCATATATTCATACTTTATTATGTATAGTAAAACACTAGTCTGACACTAAAGGGGTTGTCTGGGTTCAGCTCAGACAAGAGATGAGTGAATTGATTCCGAAAATATTGGATTTGACCTGAATTTTGGAGGCAGATCTGAATCCAAATGTTTGGTGCTTCTATTTGGGTGAATATTGTAGAAAGAAAACAATAAATTAATACAATTTTAAAAAAATTGAGAAGCAAGAGAAAAAAATATGAGTCCTAGAAGACTTCATAACGTTACACAAATTTCAAGCCTAATTGGAGCACACTAGATATGGCTAGAATTGATTCAAACCTGAATCCAATTGGTTGGCTGATTCAGCCGAAACAAACTCAAACCAAATTTTGAGCGTTAGTGAACTTTATTTAAAGTTAAATTATTACATTAAAACTAATGCAAAGTTTTCATCTAAGATCATATTGTGGAGGTTAATTGGTTAATTATCAACAATAATCTATAGATACAAATCATGCACATTGGCATTTTTTAAAACAGAAAATACATTTATAGTATTTCATTATCAACAGTATGTTCACTTACCATGGGGTCAGGCATAGCATATCCTCTGGACACCATCTTTTCTTTAAAAAAACTTTCATCTATGCAAGTAACACACATAAATGCCAAACAATATAGAAAGTATATGTCAAAGGTCAGGGACATTTCATACAGTATATATCCATTACTTTCATGCAATTCAAAATATTGCAAACTGTTTTGTCTGGACACATTTTTGCCCCCCCCCCAAAAAAAAAAAACTATTTATGTTTTCTCTGGACACATTTTTGCCCCCCCAAAAAAAACTATTTATGATTGTACATTAGGACGCATTTAGCTCAATTTACATGGAGCAATCTTTTGTACTGTGTGTGCCCAAAATATAGTTCCATTACTGGTGGAGGTTAATCCCAGTCTACACAGAATAATTTGCTGTAGCAACCAATGAAACTTGATGTAGCATTACCAAGCATACGAGCATAAGATGTAGCATCACCAAATAGGTATTTTCTCCCTTTTTGGGTGATTCTTAGCATGTTTACATGGAGTGATGATCTGTACGAATGTTCTTGAGGATCAATCATTGGCCTGTGTAAAAGTCCATATGCACCTGACAATATCATGGCAATGAACACATTTTCAGTTGTATAAAGCCATGAATAGAAACCTATACAAATCCAAGAAACTTTTGTCACCACACATATTCCATGCAGACAACTTTATTACATAAATAAGGCCTTACACATGAGCCCCACTATACACATTATTCGATGCAATGTTATATCATTTATTTCTAGTTTAGCATTTCTCTTACTATGGGAATACATAGCACTGACCAGTACTTTTGATTATTTTTACTTATAACAAGATATTTTTAAGACACGATGTTTATTACAGATTAACATATGGTTGATAATGAAATTTTGGCACACACCACTTGTCTTTTAATATGACATTTACTTTAGTTTCCCAAACACTTAATGTTATTCTGTTGGCAAACTAACAATAAAATTAACTGTCCAAAAAGCAGTGCAGAAAAAAAAATAAAATGGATAATGATTTTGTTTTCCATGCTATGTCCTCGGCAGGGAATTGCTGTTTATTTTTGTAGAGTTTCTGCCACAAATTCTTGTAGCTACACTGATTGCAAAGAGTTCTGGCTTTGGAGGCAAACACTTTTTGATTCTCTCCTATATTTTTCTAGTGAAAACACAGGTATTTCAGACAACATGAGAATACTCTCTGTGTTCCAAACAGTATTATGAAAAGATTTTAAAAATCCATACAGTAAAAGTGTAAATCTGTAGAAGTCTACAAAGAAAGTGAGAGAATCAAAGCTCTTTTCAATGATTAAATTCCTTACCAAGGAAGAAAAGAAGCCTAAAGAAATCCATGAAAGGATGAATTGTGTATATGGCAATAATGCACCTTCCTATTACCATGTAAAGTTTTGTGCCAAATGGGTTAGGGAATCAATTGAAGGTGACCCCTGTTCATGGCCACCTGTTGAAGTATTTTCAGAGGAAATGTGCTATAAAGTTGAGGCTGTGATTTTGGAAGATCGTTGGGTCAAAGTCAGTGTTATAGCTGATGATATTTTGATGATTTCAAAGGTCAGTTTCCAGTGGGTGCCTCGAATGTTGACACCTGAACAAAAAATTGTTTGCCAGCAATTTGACCAAGAGAATTTAGACATGCTTAAGGAAAATCCAGAAAATTTCTATTCTTGAATTATTAAGGGTGATGAAGTATGGGTCCACCACCATGATCCCGAAACCAAACATGCAATGGAAGCACAAGAGGTCACCAACTCCAAAGAAATGTTATGTCCAGCAGTCAACTGGTAAGATCATGGCAACAGTTTTATGGGATACAGAAGGTGTTTTATGACTAGAATTCATGCCACACAAAAGACAAAAATTACTGGAGACACCTATGCTTCAACAATGGAGGCATTAGATGAAGCAATCAAGTTGTCAGCAGGTATCTTGCTGCTTCATGACAATGCGCTAGCTCACAAGTCTCACAAATCACAAGCTGCCATCAGGGAATGCAGCTTCATGGAGTTTGACCATCCACCCTACAGTCCAGACCTGGCTCAAAGTGATTACTTTCTCTTTTGGAACCTGAAGAAGTTTCTGCGTGGGCAACAATTTCCTGATGATAATGCAGTCAAAGAGGCGGTAACACTTCCTGCAGCACCCGGAAATCTCCTATTCTGAAGGCATCCGATCACTGGGTGTGAAGTGGAATAAGTGTGTTGAAGTCAAGGGGGATTACATTGAATAGGAAGGGTAGTAAGGACTGTGGGAATGCATTGCAAAATTTTCAAGTAAAAAGCTTGGGAATTCTTTGTGTTTGCAAAGTTGTGTAAAAACAAACAGGGCTGTAGTAAGTAGGAGCATCCACAACTGAGCTGCTCTTGGTCTAACTGGTAGACTCCTTGAATAGCATCTCCATAAAGCAATGGTTTGCTTGTCAGCCCCATGTAAGTTACTGTAACTTCTCGCAAAGTCCTCAGTAGCTAAAAAAAAAAAAAAAAGTAATGCATGACTGTTCCCCAGAGACGCTCCTTATTGATTTAAATGAGCTGTGAGTTAATTAAGACAAGAAAGGGAACCTGTTGAATAATTAACAATCCATTTGCCTAAAATCAATAACTTAATTGCCACACCTAGTGTTAAGCCTGTGTTTACGCTATTGAAAACCACTTCTGTCTGTTTGTTAACAGGGTGATTGGTAGATTATTTGGATCCCCAACATAAGTTGTAAGGTGATCATTTACTGAATAATCAATGGAACATATTCATTTGCAGAAAGATGACTAGCAGCTCGTTTAGAATGTAATCAAAGTTGCTCTGCTTTGCCTATAGAAACTGTATGTGTGTATATGTATTAATAGATAGATAGATAGATAGATAGATAGATAGATAGATATGGAACAGATCAATAGATATATAGATGGTGGATCGGAATCTGAATTTTTGGCGATTCAATTCATGTGAATTTTGGAGAAAGATAGTGTATAAAAATAATGTATTAAAATGTTTTAAAAGTGAGAAACAACAAATAAAAAACAGTTAGTGAGTCCTAGGAGACCTCAGAGTATCATATAAATTTCCAAGCCAACTGTAGCACTATATATTTGGATATAATAAATTTGGTCGAATCAATCCTAAACTGAATTCTGAGCAATTTGCTTGTGTGTGTAAATAGATTAAGGCTACTTCCACACTTGCGGTGCGGGGCTCCGGCAGGCTGTTCTGGTGGGTAAACAGCCCGCTGGATCCGTGCTACCGCAAGTGCACGTGTGGGGCGGGAACTGTGCTCTGGACCCATTCACTGTAGCCTTAATTGGTTCACTTCACTGTAATTCTTTTCAAACTGTAATGTCTACATACAATTTTTACATTTTATCTACTTTTATAAGTTTTACGTTTAACTGGATTACAAAAAAAAACCTTAGATGAAGCATAGTTTCTCAAAAGTCGTTATGATTTCTGACATATGCCATAGGACACAGGAGGAGAACATATTGAGGTAAGTTATTATATGGTGCTAAAGAAACGATGAATAACAAATGCAGCTCTGCTACATCTGGATTTTCTTCTTTTGCCTTATACTCATCATAACATTTGTGCTCTCTCTTTTCCCTACCTAAGTGTCATTGTGTCTTTAATGATATGTAGATTATGCCTCTCTTCCCGGGTGTTTCTGGATGATGAAGTTTGTCTTTAACCCTTTGAATGTCCCAAGCTAAGAAATCAGACCGAGGCAGCAGCGACATACATTAGGTGCACATACAAGCTATCCATGATAATCTTTTCAAATTAGCACAGCCAAACTCTCCGAATTCTCATTAGATGCACAGCTAAGATTTATCATAACTCATTTGCCTAATATGGGGCCTAACTTTAAGCCATTTCGCCCTTCCGGTAGGGGGTAAGATAGAATAGAAAGAAGTCCTTTGTCATAGCCGTACAGCCTCACTAATTTGCTCCACCTAATACAATTATAAATGAACGGAGCTTTTCACATACTGCCTTTATAGGTTATAATAACCTTGGAACCCCATAACCTCCCGCTAGCTGAATTAATCAGATCATTTTAATATTTCTTCTTACTTTCTTTTAACTGGTTCTTCTCTTAATTAAAGGGGGGGCAAAGATGTAAATAGGTTAGGTGTCGTGAAACGTAGCATCACATTATAAACAAGGCTCATTAAAAAGATGGATGTGCCAGCAGATTGTGAAAATTGCTTACTCCGCAAGTGCGCATTTTATAATATCCTGACGACTAAAAGGGCTAATGCCAGCCTCATTTTTTCCTATTTCCTCTACGTTTATGAAAGATGGTAATTTTTGAACGCAGGGGGGGGAAAAGGCAAAAGAGAGCAACCTATTAATCAAAGCGAATAAAGGTCATGAATATGGCTTCTCCACCATTCAACAGCGGGAAGAAAACTTCATATTGGAAGCCAAACTTTAATAGAGAGCCTATAAGTGCGGCAATAAATAAGATTATAGTTACCAACTACTATGGAGAGTTACCAATGTCCACTTGCCTAATATAATAGTTGCCTTGAAATATTAAATGTGCTAAATGATGGTAATAAAGTCAGGGGGCTGTCTCTGGTTGTAGTTATGGTCTCACTAAGAATGTTAAGCGAAACTGTTTGCTGTGCTAAAAGTCCACTCGAAGAAGAAAGTAACATGAGGGACATGAAAGGACGTTTTTGCTCTCCGTGTTTTACAGTATCTGTCTTTCACGTCTACTTGTACCGCTCGGCTGAAATCTGGATTTCAGGGGCATCTCCCAGCAATGGTCCATGAAAAGCCATCTGAAGATGGATGGCATTTATGGACACCCTCATTTGGAAAACAGACCAAAGTAGTGCATGCTTCATCATCATTGCACATTGTCTGTGGAGAACATGGACATCACATGTTCATGATTACCAGATGTGTGAATAAGGCCTAATTCTACAAATGTTTGAACTTTTATCAGTAGTTCAACCTTAAGTTGCTTTTTTTTAGACTTTTAAAGTTTAGATTGACCTGTATACCTACTAACTTATAATAGACTATGCCTTAACCCTATGGCTAATTGAGAAAAGCTGACTTTCTTGCTATCTGTGACTAGACCCTATACTATAAACTACCTGTCAATTCTGGAAGACAAGATACTGTACACAGGTGCATTGCAGAGTTTTAAAAGATTAATCTCTTCTCTTCTGAACTGCTCATTGAAGATTTTTTATTTTGCTACTTAAATTATTGATTGGTCTATATTCCAGAATAACTATCATCAAAAAGTAAAGACCTATGAACACTAAGATGGAGCCTGTTTGGCGCAAAGACTACATGGCTGCTTTTATAGAGTATGTAGATATATAGCCTTCACTCACTGTGATACCTCCATACAACTGATGAAACATTCTATAACTTTTGTACATAAGTATCTTCTAAATGCCTCTGTATGATATTTTCAAGCATATTGGAAATATAATGGAGGGTTCAGCACCTCTGTAGAAGTCATATCATGGCTCCATAAAACTGCTGCATGCATTATACCTAAGTTTGGTCAGTTCCATTGATATCATAGCCGTTCATTTTCTTGTAGTATATGCTAATGTAGTATGCCAAAAACATTGGAAACAATGGATCACAAAACGTTTTAAGTAACTTCCCCATGTTCTCAAAATCGCTAAAATTGGTAACAATTTTGATGACAGTTTTACCAGACTTGACCGTAGCTACACTTCCATACTATGACCAGCTCAAAGTTGTGTGGAGCTGTGATAATGTACTCATCAGGGACATACGTGGAATTTAAAGTGGCCCTGGAAATCTAAAAATGGCCCCATGTTCTAGGTGTGTCCAGAAACAAATATTACAGTGCAGCACAAAATACCACTGCCCTTGCTGCAGTATTCAAGTGTATCACTGTCTTGAGGATGGCGATGCAGTTGAATTCAGGAGGGCACTTGCAGCCACCAGCCAAGTGTATAAGAACCTGATGTTCCTACATTGATTAATGCTTTGAGTATCAGACCATTATGTACCTGGCTAGCGGTCGTGAGAAGGGCTCAGGCGGCTCCCTGGACATCAGTCCAATGGAAAATTTCCCTGTAGGGCAGTGGTTCTCAACTCCAGTCCTCGGGACCCACCTGCCAGTCAGGATTTAGGAATATCCCACAGAATGAATACCTGTGGTAAGTCCTGATGGATGGACGCTAATTATATCAGCTGGTCTAAACTAAGGAAATCCTGAAAACCTGACTGGCAGGTGGGTCCCGAGGACTGGAGTTGAGAACCACTGCTGTAGGGTATATGCCCAGTACACCCCCCATACTGATCTAAGTCCACAGACCCCTACTATACTGCTTGATGCCTCCAATTTCACACAGAGGAATTCAGAATCTGGCAGAAGAAAAAAGGGACTCATGTCTCTTGATGTCCAAAAAGCATTAAAACCCTGCTTGGGAACCTCTATGCATTTCTCAAGGCCATTGGAATAAGACCTTGGTAGGTACAACCATTATTACATATGTATTTTGTTTTAAGTTTTCTATTTATTTTTTTGATATTCACCACATAGACACAACGGAGTTTCTTACGGTTCCAATACTACAATGATACTTTATTAATATATTCTATTAAAAACATTTTACAGCCCAAAAATTTTCATAGCTATTAGCCAAGGAAACTGCTTAACAATAAAAGGTGTCTCTAACTGCCGGTATGGGTATATACAATTATAGCTGACAGTGCATACTCCGTTTATACCCTCATTACATCACGAGTAAAATTGCACCATGGAAGAGACTGATAATTACCCAGCCTAAATGACAGGACATGACTCACCCAATACCAGCAGCAGTCACCTCACCTCCTCGACGCGCGTTTCGCGTATCGCTTCCTCAGGAGAAGATGCGACTGCTGCTGGTATTGGGTGAGTCATGTCGTGTCATTTAGGCTGGGTAATTATCAGTCTCTTCCATGGTGCAATTTTACTCGTGATGTAATGAGGGTATAAACGGAGTATGCACTGTCAGCTATAATTGTATATACCCATACCGGCAGTTAGAGACACCTTTTATTGTTAAGCAGTTTCCTTGGCTAATAGCTATGAAAATTTTTGGGCTGTAAAATGTTTTTAATAGAATATATTAATAAAGTATCATTGTAGTATTGGAACCGTAAGAAACTCCGTTGTGTCTATGTGGTGAATATCTTATTTAGGAGTGGTTCAGTTAGGAACCTTTAGTGATAATTGGACTTACTGAGAAATTATTTATTTTTTTGGGCTACTAACTCAACCATATAAAATGTAGTCTATAGCATCTTATGCAATAAATGACTCCTTATTAGAGATTTTATATTTTAATAAATGGTGCATACCAAAGTGACTGTCACTTTATAATTATTTTTAGCAGTATAAGTGTAAAGTATATATTTATAGAATGCTGAAATGTCAAGACTTTCCTTGGCTCTATGTTCTGGTCTGTGCGGCAAATGATTTGTTTTCTCTGCGGTACAGTAGCTGTTTTGTGGATGAGGAAAAGTCCTTTTGACAGAATGATGCATAGCACTGCCAGCCTCAACCTCTCGGCTTCATGAATAAATTACAATTGAAAGTTCAAACCAATACCTGTGTCTGCTGTAAAAAAAAGGCTTTAGTCTAATTTACCTAAACATTGTGTGGGGAGCATGGCACAGAAGGAAAATGTATAGGTGAGAGGTTAATAACAGTGTTTAAATGGAGGGATGAATTCCATCCAGTGCGGTGATTAACAATACAGTATGTTGGGGAAATAGAAAATATTTTAATCATTTCCATGAGGACGCAAGAGGTATTGTAATGTCATTTTTGATATCATGTTGGTTTATATACATGATACACTATATACATGGCCATATTCCTATAACTACATATCTAATAAAGCAAAACAAAAATGGTTGGGTGCAGGGCGAAATGCTTTGACTGTATAGTCAGGTAGTGCCTGTTAACACTTCAAAATGTTCTAGGCAGTGGCGTAGCTACCGGGGGGGCAGGGGGGGCGACGGCTCCGGGCCCAGTGACTCAAGGGGGCCCAGCAAGGATGAGGTTACCTACCATAAGGCGAATACAAGTGAGCGCTTCCATTATGGAAGCGCTCACTTGTATTTAGGGACCCCCATCAGACCTCAGATCAGCCCACCCAGCCACATAAGATAAAAATAAAAAATCTTACTTACCTGTTCTGCGCTGCGGCTGCCCTCCGCTCCGCGCTCTGCTCTCTTCCCTGGCTGATCTGAGGTCTGATGGGGGCACAATACGCTGATCTGAGGTCTGATGGGGGCACAATACGCTGATCTGAGGTTTGATGGGGCACATTAAGCTGATCTGAGGTCTGATGGGGGCACAATACTCTGATCTGAGGTCTGATGGGGGCACAATATGCAGATCTGAGGTTTGATGGGGCACAATACGCTGATCTGAGGT
The DNA here is from genome assembly GCA_900303285.1 of Rhinella marina. Lineage (NCBI taxonomy): Eukaryota > Metazoa > Chordata > Amphibia > Anura > Bufonidae > Rhinella > Rhinella marina. Next base: position 76,865 of record ONZH01027750.1, read on the forward strand.
CTGATGGGGGCACATTAAGCTGATCTGAGGTCTGATGGGGGCACGATACGCTGATCTGAGGTCTGATGGGGGCACAATACGCTGATCTGAGGTTTGATGGGGCACATTAAGCTGATCTGAGGTCTGATGGGGGCACAATACTCTGATCTGAGGTCTGATGGGGGCACAATATGCAGATCTGAGGTTTGATGGGGCACAATACGCTGATCTGAGGTCTGATGGGGCACATTAAGCTGATCTGAGGTCTGATGGGGGCACGATACGCTGATCTGAGGTCTGATGGGGGCACAATACGCTGATCTGAGGTCTGATGGGGGCACAATACGCTGATCTGAGGTCTGATGGGGGGCACAATAGGCTGATCTGAGGTTTGATGGGGCACAATAGGCTGATCTGAGGTCTGATGGGGGCACAATACGCTGATCTGAGGTCTGATGGGGGCACAATATGCAGATCTGAGGTTTGATGGGGCACAATATGCTGATCTGAGGTCTGATGGGGGCACAATACGCTGATCTGAGGTCTGATGGGGGCACAGTATGCTGATCTGAGGTCTGATGGGGGCACAGTAGGCTGATCTGAGGTCTGATGGGGCACAATACGCTGATCTGAGGTCTGATGGGGGCACAATACGCTGATCTGAGGTCTGATGGGGGGCACAATACGCTGATCTGAGGTCTGATGGGGGCACAATACGCTGATCTGAGGTCTGATGGGGGCACAGTAGGCTGATATGAGGTCTGATGGGGGCACAGTAGGCTGATATGAGGTCTGATGGGGCACAATACGCTAATCTGAGGTCTGATGGGGGCACAGTAGGCTGATGTGAGGTCTGATGGGGCACAATACGCTGATCTGAGGTCTGATGGGGACACAGTAGGCTGATGTGAGGTCTGATGGGGGCACAATACGCTGATCTGAGGTCTGATGGGGACACAGTAGGCTGATGTGAGGTCTGATGGGGCACAGTAGGCTGATGTGAGGTCTGATGGGGCACAATATGCTAATCTGAGGTCTGATGGGGGCACAATACGCTGATCTGAGGTCTGATGGGGGCACAATACGTTGATCTGAGGTCTGATGGGGGTACAATACGCTGATGTGAGGTCTAATGGGGGCACATTCTGCTGATCTGAGGTCTGATGGGGACACAGTACGCTGATCTGAGGTCTGATGGGGGCACAATATGCTGATCTGAGGTCTGATGGGGCACAATACACTGATCTGAGGTCTGATGGGGACACAGTACGCTGATCTGAGGTCTGATGGGGGCACAATACACTGATGTGAGGTCTGATGGGGGCACATTCTGCTGATGTGAGGTCTGATGGGAGCACAATATGCTGATCTGAGGTCTGATGGGGCACAATACGCTGATCTGAGGTCTGATGGGGCACAATACACTGATCTAAGGTCTGATGGGGCACAATACGCTGATCTGAGGTCTGATGGGGGCACAATACGCTGATCTGAGGTCTGATGGGGGCACATTAAGCTGATCTGAGGTCTGATGGGGGCACATTAAGCTGATCTGAGGTCTGATGGGGGCACATTAAGCTGATCTGAGGTCTGATGGGGGCACATTAAGCTGATCTGAGGTCTGATGGGGGCACATTAAGCTGATCTGAGGTCTGATGGGGGCAGGGGAGTGATGTAAAAACTGGGGACACGTTTCCTTTAACATAGGAGTCCCCTTGTTTTTTACTCCTATTACTCCTATATTGTACTGCATTATGTGGTAGAGTATTTAGACTAGGGTATGTAGAAAGTCTATTGTACTGTACTTAGCAGCATAGACGATCTTGCAGTTTATACAGTCATCTTTCTAATGCAATATTATAACCACAACTAGTAGTATGTGCCTGTGAAGTTGGAAACGTGCGTTTGGGAAGCCAATAAGTGGGGGGCCCACTCAAGTATGTTTCGCCCCCCCTGTGCTGAACCTCTAGCTACGCCTCTGGTTCTAGGTATAACATTTGTTACTTTTTTTTACTATATTTACTAATATAAGAGAAATAGACACCACAATTCCACCACATGCTGAATTTTCAAGCATTTTTGATACTTTTATAAACATTTTATTCCCCCGTGACATTGGATGTACATCCTCGTGAGCCTAAAGAATGCAGCAGCGGTGCACCCATGTTCACCTATTGAGGGTGCTTGTGAGGAACAATGATAATCATTGGATTGGGGAAACCTCAGTAGTGATCACTGTGCTAACAATGGCCTCTCTTAGTTAATGGGGTTGTCTTCATGAGTTCTATTAGGGCATATGGATTTATTAGAGGGGCCTATATTCATCAGGGTAGACCAGGCCATCCATGTACTGTATCATGTTGCTGGTTATTCATTAGAATAGCTGAAAGGTAATTCTACATTAGTTTGTATGGTTTACCACAGCTTCCACCAGAAATAATAACTACTCACTGCAGGTTTCTGAAGCACCATCTGAAGCCTGCTGGACTGACAGGTTTAGGCTGGGTTCACACATTGCAGCTGCTACATCCGGGTGAAACCTCACAAACTCAGAGGAGTCAATGGACACGCGATTTTGTGATAACTGAGTTATTACCTTTAATATTATGTGCCTATTGGGAGTAGGTGGGGGTTCAGCAACATGTGGCAGCTGAACCAGCCACAGGCTTACATGTTCAGGTTTTCTAATGCAGTTTTTGAAGCCAAAATCAGGAGTGGACCCAAAGAGGTGAGGTATTGTCTTGATTACTCTCCCTTTTTGATCCACATCTTGTTTTGGCTTCAAAAACTGCATCAGAAAACTTTTGCCTTAAAGGGAACCTCTCGCCACAATCATGGGCTATTATCTGCTGTAATACATGGGTAGTATTACGGATAAAGAGGCTAGAACACCCCTGTTCTCTGCTGTCAGCATTTTAAGCTGTGCTAAAAAGCCGTGCTTGCTGTCAGCATTTAAAGCTGTGCTAAGGATTGCCATGCATGTGCCCATGAGTCCATTCTGTTAGCACAGTTCAGCCATCTAGACTGTGTATTTCTGTGCAACTCTGAGTGCAGGGGAACGGGGGACAGTGGAGAAATATAAAATGGGGATCTAGACTCCATATGTGCAGTACTATTCATGCACTACAATAGATAACAGTCCAGAATTGTGGGGACAGACTCCCTTTAAAAATAGGGCTATATTTTGAAGCACAGCCTATTGATTTTAACTATTGCACTACAGCTACAATTCAAAGCAGTAAAATGACTTGCATGCAGTCTTGTACACTACAGCTGTAAAAATGAATCCAAAGCAGCCGACTTGTCTAGGTGTAGCCCCAACCTAAAAAAGGGCTTTTAGCTTTTATACAGGTCCTTAAAGACTACTAGCTTTCTTGAGGCAACTTCGCTGAGAAAAAGCTTATTGTCAAGAGGCATGATTGCAATGAATCTGATTAATTAATTAGTTATCATTATGTTAATAACAACACATAAGAACATGAAAGCTACGCATGATCACGGAATTATTATATACTTAAAATGTTAAAACTCCTTCAAAATAAATTATTTAACTATTTTGTTACACCAAATATAAGGATATGCTACTGTAGAGATAAGTATATTTTCTATCAGCATGTCAAACAGCTGCACAAATAAACCAGGGTTAAAATGAGGACAAAAAGGAATTTATATTTTAGGTGGAAGTTGAAGTGATTATAATTAAAATTTTCTTCTTTTGAATAGTTCCGGTATTTGTTTTTTATTATTATTATTATTATTATTATTATTATTACCCTGTTATTATATTTCTGGTTTAATAATTCTAAAATTGCTACAATTTGCTTTTACTGGAGGCTTATTGATAATTAGATTATTCTATTTTACCAATATTTTATGTAGTACAGATACTGTATGTGTAAAAATCCTATAGATATGCACCATAGTTCAGGGGCACTACAATAGTCATCTGCTTTTGTCTTGCTCTCATGACCTATTAGATACATTTGTACTAATATTTTTTTACAGTGATCTCTATAATTAAAAATTTGTCAAAGGAGAAGATGACACTTTGCCTGCACTCACACTACATCTGAACGATCTCATGTTTGTTTAATAAAAATAGTAACAGATCTGAGCACAAAGTAGAATGAAAAAGTATAATATTTGGGAGAGGAGATGTTATGGATATATGCAGGGAAAGCTTCACCTTTAACAATATATATTAAAAAAAAAAAGAAATCCCTTAAGTGATGTAATTATCAGTAAGTATCAAGTGAAAGCAAAGTATAAAAATGTAATGTTTGTATTTCTATTGTGTCTAGTATGTCTATTCATTAAATCCTTGGTAATATGAAGATAATAGCATGAAGATAATAGCAAGACACAAGAAGATGCATATTGTGGTGCTCCTAAAATACAGTATATACCTATAGTATATTTCTGACTTACATAAAATATAATGATATAATTCCGAAAGTATCAAGTGGAAGCGAATTGCAAAACAGGTATAATAATGAAAACATTTAAATAGAGATTAACATAGTTTTTGAAATTTGTTTTTTTTTTTTAATTGAATTAAAAAAAATGATTTGTGGCCAAATCAATTCTACATAAATCAAAAGTATTTTAATTGGTCTTAAAATTGGTATATGTATATATATATATATATATATATATATATATATATATATATTTCAACATCTGCATGGAATTTGTATGTTCTCCCCAAGGGTTTCCTCCGTGTACTCCGATTTCCTTCCACACTCCAAAGACATACTGATAGGTAACTTAGATTGTGAGCCCCATTGGGGACAGTGGGATGCTAATGTTTTTAAAGCGCTGTGGAATATAGCAGCGCTATATATGTGCGAAAAATAAATAAATATTGTTCTATTTTTTATTTTGCTCATTTTTGGTTCCCCCTTTAAACTATTGACCACAGTGATAGCAAATAATGCCAGATTAACACTGACATATATAGAGTAAACGCATGGCTGACGTTGTTAATAAACAGCATGTTAAAAACACAATGCACTGTTGCATGTGTTATGCTTTTATATATTAGAAAGCTTCCAAAATGTGTCCCAGGTTTGGCAGACGGTGTTTAAACACATACAGTGTGGCTACACAAACTATGACTTGTTGGGACCAAGCATCCAAAAATTATGCCTTAACAAGAGTTGCATATCCCTGCTCTTTTTTATACACACATTACTTGTTCTGAACAAGCCTGAAAAAATTATTATTTTTATTTGGGAGCAGCAGTCATGCAATGTGGATGTGCAAAGGGAAACATACAGTAGTTTGTAAGGCTGAAAAAAGACATCCATCTATCCAGTTCAGCCTATTATCCAGCAATGTTGATTCAGATGAAAGGTAAAAAACCAATGAGGTAGAAAATCCCTTCCTGTCTTCAAACAGGCAATCAGAATAACTCCTTGGATCAATTACCCTTTTCCAGAGATAAGTATAACCTGTAATATTATTACCCTCCAGAAATACATCCAGGTCGCTCTTGGACTCTTTTAGTGAACTCACCATCACCACCTCCTCAGGCAGAGAGTTCCATAGCTTCACTGCTCTAACAGTAAAGAACACCATTTCTATATTAGTGTAAAAACCTACTTTTCTCTACTTTTTAATATAACATTTTAATAAACATGTTTTACTCACTTCTTCACCATTGTGTCCTTATTTGACAGCTTGAAGAAATTCTACCTGAATCCTTGCTCTACTGATACATCTATAACTGGGTATCACCATCACTTTGTAATCTTGAAAGCAAAGGAAGCAGAAGGACACATGGGCATTGTACACTTCATCAATATTTAGCATTTGTCAATTTGTCACTTCTCACTTTTTCCTGTTGTTCAGAATCACTTTCCAGAGTATGCGGTGTGTACAATGGAACTCATTATACAACTGTGACTGGGAACACCTATGCAGAATGAGACCTCAGAAAAGTGCTGCAATGTGAAGTAGATGACTTTGGCTTCAGGTTAGATATGCAGATTGAATTTATGTTTACATATGTACAGAGTGTGAACATGGCTGTGGTAATATAGAATAACAAGATTACAGATTGTGAAATAAGGGTTTACAATGAATGTTATTGCCACACACCGATGTTGGAACCAATTCAAGCAACTCATGCTTTCCTAAATTGGAGTTCACACCATAATTTCTGTTGATTTTGATGTGTTTATTCACATATCATAATGATGAGTAGAAAACCAATGGAGACATGCATTACTTTAGTCAACTTTATGGGTTGATGTAAACCACTGACAGAACATGGATCAGTGGAAATCTCATTTTTGGACCTAGTTGTTGCACATGGAACACAGATGACACACAGAGGGCAAAAAACAGACACAGACCAACAACGGACTCTTCACAGACAGCTTCATAGACGAAACACTGAACATCTTCTCACTGAAATCATCACGAACATGTGTATTTAGGCCATTTTGGAGCAAACTATATTTGGAGATATCATATCATAAGTATAATGTTTTTGTAGCATTTTTTACTTTTTGACTTTGACATTTGGTAAACCCATTTCATTATATTGCCCTCCAACTACACAAATATGTATTTATTTTTTTAAACTCTATTGTAAGGTCTCCCCCTCCCTCCCTTGCTGATTCCTTATGTGATGTAAGCATGTATGGATGGTGTTCTCCCCTAATGTACAGTACAGACCAAAAGTTTGGACACACCATATCATTCAAATAGTTTTCTGTATTTTCATGACTATGAAAATTGTAGATTCACACTGAAGGCATCAAAACTATGAATTAACACATGTGGAAATACTTAACAAAAAAGTGTGAAACAATTGAAAATATGTCTTATATTCTAGGTTCTTCAAAGTAGCCACCTTTTGCTTTGATTACTGCTTTGCACACTCTTGGTATTCTCTTGATGAGCTTCAAGAGGTAGTCACCTGAAATGGTATTCCAACAGTCATGAAGGAGTTCCCAGAGATGCTTAGCACTTTTTTGGCCCTTTTGCCTTCACTCTGCGGTCCAGCTCACCCCAAACCATCTCGATTGGGTTCAGGTCTGGTGACTGTGGAGGCCAGGTCATCTGGCGTAGCACCCCATCACTCTCCTTCTTGGTCAAATAGCCCTTACACAGCCTGGAGGTGTGTTTGGGGTCATTATCCCATTGATAAATAAATGATGGTCCAACTAAACACAAACCGGATGGAATAGCATGCCGCTGCAAGATGCTGTGGTAGCCATGCTGGTTCAGTATGCCTTCAATTTTGAATAAATCCCCAAAAGTGTCACCAGCAAAGCACCCCCACACCATCACACCTCCTCCTCTATGTTTCATGGTGGGAACCAGGCATGTAGAGTCCATCCGTTCACCTTTTCTGCGTCGCACAAAGACACGATGGTTGGAACCAGAGATCTCAAATTTGGACTCATCAGACCAAAGCACAGATTTCCACTGGTCTAATGTCCATTCCTTGTGTTCTTTAGCCCAAACAAGTCTCTTCTGCTTGTTGCCTGTCCTTAGCAGTGGTTTCCTAGCAGCTATTTTACCATGAAGGCCTGCTGCACACAGTCTCCTCTTAACAGTTGTTGTAGAGATGTGTCTGCTGCTAGAACTCTGTGTGGCATTGACCTGGTCTCTAATCTGAGCTGCTGTTAACCTGCGATTTCTGAGGCTGGTGACTCAGATGAACTTATCCTCCGCAGCAGAGGTGACTCTTGGTCTTCCTTTCCTGGGGCAGTCCTCATGTGAGCCAGTTTCCTTGCAGCGCTTGATGGTTTTTGTGACCGCACTTGGGGACACTTTCAAAGTTTTCCCAATTTTTCGGACTGACTGATTTTCATTTCTTAAAATAATGATGGCCACTCTTTTTTCTTTACTTAGCTGCTTTTTTCTTGCCATAATACAAATAAATTCTAACAGTCTATTCAGTAGGACTATCAGTTATGTATCCACCTAACTTCTGCCCAACACAACTCATGGCCCCAACCCCATTTATAAGGCAAGAAATCCCACTTATTAAACTTGACAGGGCACACATGTGAAGTTAAAACCATTTCAGGTGACTACCTCTTAAAGCTCATCAAGAGAATGCCAAGAGTGTGCAAAGCAGTAATCAAAGCAAAAGGTGGCTACTTTGAAGAACCTAGAATATAAGACATATTTTCAGTTGTTTCACACTTTTTTGTTAAGTATATAATTCCACATGTGTTAATTCATAGTTTTGATGCCTTCAGTGTGAATCTACAAATTTCATGGTCATGAAAATACAGAAAACTCTTTGAATGAGAAGATGTGTCCAAACTTTTGGTCTGTACTGTATATACAGTAGTTTACATCTACAATATTTGCATTAGTCATGTTACTTTAAGATGCACACTGGTGTCAATGGCATTGTTTTTGTTCATGTTGCATGTTTTTGTATTATTGTGTAGTATGCAGAGTAGTGTAGTATAAAACACTTTTAAGTCAATATGTGGGGATTTGTTGGAATCTTATACATTTATGGAAAAGCCAGAAAATCTCTTAATATTATAAAAATGAGTTTCTGTCTGTCTGTTCTCTATGCGCGACCAAACTACTGGACCGATTTTCACCAAATTCGGCACACAGGTACATCAGGTGTCCGGGAAGGTTTTAGACCAGGTCTCATCTCTCAGGACATACCGTTCCTGAGATATTCCCAAAATATGATCTCCATTAGCCAACATTACAACTGGGAACTTTGGTTTTAAACTCCAACTGCCATTCTCTTCAAAGGCACACACAGGGAGGGCAGGTTTCCATAACAACCAGGTAATTATCAGCAGCTGAGGAGCTCATCCATTTCTATTTACTGACACTGTTAAAGGTATTCCGGTTACCATAAATATAACTTATGTTTTTTTTATTACTACAGTTCAGTAGTAACAAAAGATGTTTTCCTCCACTGCTGCCCATTGCGTGGCCTCATAAATAAGCATGGTATCAACCTTTAATTCAGGCCACCCTAAAAGAAGTACTCCACCCTCCCACTCCGCAGCCTACAGGGATTGAAAAAATAAAGGTAAAAATCAACTTCTGTCAGCTGCAGGGATGGGTGGGAGGTTGACTTTCTTTCTGCAACGACACACAGAAACATAAAATGAAATAGATTAAATACACCCATGTGAAGCGTCTTGCTAATCCATGCCCCCGACTCTGTCAGGTCACGCCCCCTCCCGCTCTGCAGCCAACGGGGATTGAAAAAATAAAGGTAAAAATAAACTTCTGTTTGCTGCAGGGGTGGGAGGGTGAATTTATCTCTGCAACGACACACAAAAATTTTAGATAAAATAGACTAATGATAGACTACAACTGTTCGAAGTGTCTTGCTAAGCCACGCCCCCAACTGTGTCAGGCCACACCCCCTCTCACTCTGCAGCCATTCTCCAATGACACACAGAAACATTAAATTAAATAGATTAAATCACCTATGCGAAGCTCTTTGCTAAGCCACACCCCCAACTCTGTCAGGTCACGCCCCGTCCCACTCCGCAGCCAACGGGGATTGAAAAAATGAAGCGAAAAATAAACTTCTTTTTGCTGCAGGGGTGGGAGGGTGAATTTCTCTCTGCAACGACACACAAAATTTTAGATGAAATAGACTAATTTAAGACTACAACCGTTTGAAGCATCTTGCTAATCCATGCCCCCAACTCTGCCAGGCCACGCCCCCTCCCACTCCGCAGGCAATAGGGATTGAAAAAAATCAGCTGCAGGGGTGGGAGGGTGAATTTCTCTCTGCAACGACACACAAAAATTGTAGATGAAATAGACCAATTTAAGACTACAACCGTTCAGTACTAATAAAAGTTGTTTTTTTCCACTGCTACCCATTGCGCGTCCTCATAAATTACCATACAGCTAGATCTTACAGAATAACTCAGTGGCTATACTAAATTTTTAATTACATACAATTACAAAATAATTCAGATCCAGCTGCTAGTTTAAAAAATGTTAAATATTTTTTGTGGGACAACCCCTTTAAACTAGATTATGGGAATGTGGAGGAAAAAGGAGAAAACTAACCAAAATTCAAGCTTACTCATAGCCACCTCTCCACTAAATCTTATGGAGCCAATAGTAGCACAGAATGGACACTTAAGGGCCATGGGATACCTGTTCTCCCTATAGGTGAGAATCCCACCTTTCATGCATCTATGGCTTATCCTGTGGACAGGCCAAAAATGAGAAAGATGAGAATACCCCTTTAAAAAGAGAATCCACGATGATGGTATGAATAGAGCTGGAATGTTTCACAGTGTACACTACCATGAAGGACATTGATTTGCAGATAATATTAATGTAAAATATCATTGTATTCTGTATTGCTGCCGTCATTGCCGAGGTATTAATAAATGTAACCTCAGCACACATAAAGTGAATAAAGCATATGAACTGTAACATAACTGCCAGGATAACAAACAAAAGTTTCCTAACCATGAAAGTTCACACTTAGCCATGTTTTTTTTTTTTTTCTCTGTGAACAATAAATGACCTGACATCCCAAGAGCGCTTGATGTGGAGCGGAGAGCAAATCCAACAGACATTTCAATAGTTGTTTCTGTTTTTGAAAGTCTGAAAGAGCAACACACGTTAATTTCCACATTGTGAATCGACACATGGCCCTACAAAAGACCCCCTCCTTTGAAATGTTATTATTCTGTCATGAGTACTCCTTAGGCCAGGATATTACTTCATTTCCACCTTTTGTTTGGGGCAGAATGCGAATGATGCTCTTTCAGCAATATACTCTCCCTTGTACTCCCTGCTGCAGCCTTACATAAATATACAACACCAGCCTCGGCCTATAACTCACTTCAGGGCTGGAAAAATAGTGACTTCCTTTATTGGTCATATTCTCTTGCAATTCCCAACAGCTGTATGTTCTCACCTCAGAGGATCCTTATCTTCAAGTTTCCATTTGTCTCAGCACAATTCTAGAGGAGTGCCAATAAAATTATTCCCATTTTTATAACCCCTGAGAACGAAGGTAGAAGGCTTTATAGAAAAATATCATGACTGTTGTACACAGCTATTATTTACATCTGCTTTAACGAACAGCACTAGGAATGACATTCAATAACCTTTATTACTGACCACGTCCGAACTAAACAATTAGATTTTTTTTTAACAATCATTCTCGAGAGAACTTTTATTCTCTTTTCTATTGAGATATTGAATTCTAGCATCAGCTCGTTATAACTTTACAGAATTGACTCTTGGACAGGAGCCAATCTATGATCACATTTTCTATATGATCAAGGCCAGTATCAAACACCATAAGACGGCCATATTTTATGGCCATAAAACATGAACTCCCTGTAGTTTCGTTGTACCAAATTACAGCACTCCATGAATTTCCCTATACTCCTACCTCCTTGATCCAAACCCCTATGAGGCAAATATAATTTAGGCCTCATGCACACGAACGTGTGCCAGCCATGCCCTGCTGCGGACCACAAATTGCGGTCCGCAATGCATGGGCACCAACCTTGGGGCATTTGCATGTGTCACGGACCCATTCACTTCAATGGGGACCGCGATCCGCATCCAACTGTCCGCACCACAAAAAAATCAAACAAATTCTATTTTTTTGCAGTGCTGAGGCAAGGACAGCAACACCACGAAAGCACTCCATATTGCTTCCATGGGGTTCCGATCCATGCCTCCGTTCCGTACCGCAGCGCATCTCCTGGATTGCGGACCCATTTGCACGCAGCCGGTGCCCATGTATTGTGGACCCGGAGTATGCATGCCGCAATACGGCCACGGCTGGGTAATGCCCGTGTGCATGTGGCCTTACTAGTGATGGGCAAATTGTAAACTAATTCTAACCATTTTGTAGATCAGAAGAGAGCACATCAGGACAAAGAAAATGAAGTAAGATTACAAGTCCCGGGAAGGAAGGGTAAGGGGGGTGCTCGGCCAATGAGCTTATCGATAATACCTTACAATCAGCCTCAGCCAATCAGGAGGTCCGGTATTGAGATATGTCATAGGCACTATATAAGAGCTGAGGCAGGGAAGCGATATGTATTCTGAGCTTCTACGTTGATGTCAAAGGACATCTGTCAGAGAGATTGCAAAGAAAACTTTATCTTTGGGCACACAATATAGTTTGTTTAGGTTCAAACATGGGCGTTATTAGGAAAGGTAAATGGTCGATTTAATTAATTAATAGACAAAGAGATAGATTTTAGCTAGGGACAGGACATGGTCAGTTAATGTGTACATTCAAGATTCTGGGAGATGGAAATGGAAAGCAGAATCCAGTGGAGCTGAATATGAAGAATAAGAATCAAACAGAGCAAGGCATTTCAGTAGCCTACCACCGTCTTCCTCAGGAAGAATCATACAGCAGGACAAGTTACTGCACAATTCTGAGCGTTATGTGGCCACAATAGTAGTGGTAGCACTAATGGTACAGGCAGTAGATGGAGTAGCAGCCAAGGCGGAAATGGCAGCGGCCATACATTACAGAACATGATGCTAGGCAAGCAGGCACAGGCAGTGGCACTATGGGGCCAGTAATAAATAGCCATTGTCACTGCTCATATCTGGCTACCCAGAAGTCCATGGGGTAAGGTAAGGGAAAAACCGCTCTATCATGTTCATGAGACTGAACTAGCTGCTATTACTTCTGCTACTTGTGGTAGCAGAGAAGGTGGGTGATTAGGTGGGGATGGAGAATGGCCCCCTGGTCAGACACATGGGCAGCAGGCTTCTGATCTGCTAAAGCTTCTGCAAGCTGCGTACACAGTATCCTGATAATACAGCAATATGGCCTCCCTTTCAGCAACAGGAAAATATTCCCCCTTTTTACTTTGAAAGTGAGGGTCTAAAAACATGGCTATTCAGTAATCATCATATTGCTTGATGCTAAAAATACACCTCTCAATACTTAAGCAAGCAAGCAAGCAAATAGCCAATGTCATCATCAACCTCATGCTTATCCACGACTGACCCCTTCTCCTTATGCTACTCCAATAGTAGTAACTCATCCTAATGCTCCTCCTAATGCTGTTTTATTTCTCCCAAATGCAGCGCACCCACAATGTTGCTGGTGTTGTTGCTGACCACCTTGCCAAGTTGGAGTTGAAAGGGAGACAGCCAGTGGGATGTTTACTGCTTGATGCACTTTAGCAACTGATCAGCTCTGTGGCTACTCTCACCCAGGCAGATCAGCTGTAAAACTGTATGGCAATGTTTTCCTTTACATATATGAGGAAGGGGGGGAGGGTGGAAGCAACACACCAACACCGCTATGCATGGGGTTCATCAACTCTCCCTTAACATCCTCCTCATGGCATTCCAAACATTGACTGTTGTGACACAACTCATCTACAGGGAGGCTCTTTTGAGTGTCTTCCATGGCACATGAAGTTTTGTTGTCTCTTCTTTGGAAAAAAGAAGGTGCTCCGCTATATGTATGCAATGTTTTAGTTTTTCCTTTTCACTAAATTAGCAAATATTTTAAACATTTTGGTTTCACTTTGTCACTATGGGGTATTGAGTGTAGATTGATGGGGAAAAAAAACTTTCTGAAGATGTTCTGATTGCATTGTATACAAACTATCACTATCATTTCTGAAAATGGTAAAGCAGTTTTTTTTCTGTCTTTCCACGTGATAAGATATCTGCTGGGCTGGCATTGCTGTTGCATAGCAACAGACCAGGCATGGATCAGGTGACAACAACAGAGCTGCATCATCCTGTGTGATCTGTCAATGTCATTCTCCAGGCCGTTTGCTCCCCCCTGTAGATGACATAAAATAATTGCCATATAGTCATCTACAGTATCTCCCTCCCTACAGTGGGGCTCTTCCTCTTCTGCAGCTGGTAATGATGCCACCTCCTGCCATGAGAGACCAGAACAAAATTTCTGCAGGCAATAAGACAGCTGGAAACTGGGTTAAAATAGTCAAAAACATACTTTTGTCTGTAAGAAAAACATGCAACAGAATTATGATTGAGGTTGAGGTTGGGAGTTCTTTAAATTTAATTTGTGCTTTTTTTTATATACTTTAGCTTTCAAAACTTCTATTGGGCTTTATGCAACTATATCTATAAGCATTGTGTATCTATGAAATATGTTGTCAATTACAAGTGGCATGTGACCCAGAAGTGATGTGCCACTTGAGGACACATCCCTGCTGATACCAGTTATTGGTTGCAGTGGAGCAAAAGACCCCATCTATATATCATTACCTGTAATATTGTTTATTTTTGCCACAATTTATTGTACTATGTGGCAAAATTATTAGATAATATAGTAAAAGTATTGAAAAGAATACAAATACAGTCAATAAAATAGTACTCGTACCGTATATTTCACTCCATAAGACAAAAGTGAGGGAAAATGGCAGTGCATCATTACGGAAGTGCTCATTAGTACATTCCCTCCCTGGTGTTCTTCCAGGCATTTGTTGTGCTGTATCCTGACTAACTACAGTGTCAGGACGTACCGCAATATGAGCTGACACTGTGTGATATCAAGTCACAGTGTAGTGTGGCACTGACAGAACGCTAGGGAGCGGTGAGTGCAGGAAGAGACCACTGTGGCGAGGAAAGTTCATTTATTTTTTCTATTTCTGATCTGAGGTCTGATCACGGTCTGATCTCAGATCGAATAAGAAGTGGGGATCTGCATTGGGGTCTGATCTGAGGTCTGATTAGGAATTTGGATCTGATTTGGGTGTCTGATCTTAGATCTGATGATCAATGGGGGTCTGATTTGGGGGTCTGGACTGAGGTCTGATGTATACTGGGGGTCCGATTTGACATCTGCTGAACATTGCGTGCCATGTTTTCCCCCTGGCTGTCGCTGCCTCAGTGCACCAGTGTTGTCTGGTTGCCAGGGGAAGCTACATTGTGATGCAGCTTTCTCAGTCTGGGGTCAATGAAGGAGCACGTCGGAGCATTAGGGCGTCAGCTCAATCAGCTCACAGCCCTGCCCGGAGTGTAGGAAGGTGAGCTAGAGATTATTCCCAGCTCTCTTTATAAGTCTGGCTCCTGTGGGTATAGGTGCCGGTGATGTTCTTTGGTGTTTTTTTATTTACTTTGTCTGTGACTTCTGGATCTGGCTTTGTGACTACGTTTTCTGGCTTCTGGCAATTTGGTCTTGTATGGCTCTCCTGGTTCTTGAATTCTGGTGTGTCTGGCTCTCTCGTTTGCTCTGGGCATTCTTGGCACTTCGTTGACTGATACTCTTATTGTGTTTGTTTGTTTATTCCCTGTAATAGAGGGACCGTTGACAAGTTATGGGATCACCGAATAGGATGACCATGCAAGTAGGGAGTAATAGTGGGTCTAGGGAATTTTAGGGCTACGCTATTCCTGTCTGTGTGTGCTACACACAGACATTGCATGTCTGATCTTAAGTCTGGTGAAAAATATATTTTACAGTGATCCCTCAAGATACAATGGCCTCAAGATACAATATTTTCAACATACAATGGTCTTTTCTGACCCATCATAAGTTGAAACTAGACACAACATACAATGTCTTAGACTCAGATCCAAACAATCAAGGCCACTTCTCTGGTAAAATAGCTGAATTAGTTACTAGTTATCAGCTCTTCCTGACTGTTATATGTAAGGACTAGTGTTATCTCTCTTAGTTATCTGCTTATTTTTCTTAAATCTTAATTTTCTCTTATCTTGGATGACATTTTGAGTCTTTGGAACCAATTATTCAGCTTACAATGGTTTCAACATACAATGGTTGTCCTGGAACCAACTAATATTGTATATTGAGGGACCACTGTATTCTTATTTGTCTCCTCTATATCCTAGATGTGTCTTATGGTCCGATGTGTCTTATGGAGTGGAAAATACAGTATATTTATATTCTATATACTTTGGGAGGTTCTTCTGTCATTTTGGTATATGTGTTTATATACTTTAATAGCTAACCTTACCAGAAAAGCAAGTATGTATTTGATACTTTCTTGTAATTGTGTTGAAAAGCATACCTTCCATAATTTCAATGGAGAGCAATGGCCAAAATAGATGCTACACAGTTGAAGTATATGGCAGTACTTTGTAGCAGTGTAGGCATACAGTTGCACAAGCTTAATGGCTATATTTGTGGGCACGCTTCAATCCTGTATGCTAAATGTAGGACCCAGACAAATGGAAGGAAGGTTTGCTTTCCTCACCCACTCCTAACTCCATCTCTTAATGCCCTGGCCAAGGTATAATGTTGATGGAATATTTCAGGAATAAGGGCACTTCTTAATAGTCTGTGATGTTTAACCAGTTGCAGGCCTCCTGTAGATTATATATGTCAAGGTGGTCCATATTTAACTCTTCAAGAACATTGCTGAGTACTTGCAGAGTTAGCAGCTGCATGAAGATTGTGCAGCTGTGAGAGTGGGAGGCTTGTTGTCAGTGATAGCCAGGCTCCCTATAGAGAAGAAATAGACGGGTTTTTACCATCCCTGCATTCTTCATCTGCAAATCCGCTTCCTGCTCCAAGCAGAACAAAAAGTTACGGTTTTCAAAAATGCATGTGCTGGTGAGTTAAAAGGCTCAGTCTTTAACTAGTTAAGTGATGGTCCAAGAGAAGCCCATAATCTCCACTCATTAGTTTCTATCATTTAATGGAACTGGATTTTTTGTGACTTTGAATTATATATTTCTCAGACGCCAGAGAAATACCAAGGTCAGATATTTACAAAAGTCAGAGTAGCTTCTTCCAAGCAGACATAGAACGTCCATGTGTCATCCATCAGTAAATTATGAGCAGGTCATTTCTGTTTATAGAACTACTTTGCTTTGCCAATTAGCTGCATAATATGTTCTGTTTCTCACATTCACATGGATCTATGATTACCACCCTGGACATTACTGCTGCTTACTTATCTGACATTCCAGGACATACAGTATGTTCTTTTGGCATGTGGATCTTCTTTCTCAACTTTATCTTCCCCTAAGCAAAAGTAATTGGCATAGTAATATAGGTAGACAAATAGTATAAAACAGGGACCTTGCTCCTTCTGAGACAGAAGGTACCAAAGGGGAAACCCACCCTAAATTCTGATTATGATTATATTCAAGGGCATCTGTCACCACATACCAGTAGGTAAAATGGTCAGTAGCTGTAGACTGATGCTTGTCAGTCAGCCGAGTCTCATGATATCTGTGGCATCTTCATCTGTGCTGGCAATAAGGAGAAAAAAGATATTTTGTGGCATAAAAAATACCCTCTAGGTGCATCGAGAAGGGTGCTGTTGCACCTCGTTGCACTCAGAGGCTTTGCTCTCTGTCTGCCATGCTTGGCTCTCACCTCTTTGACTTATAAGCGAGGCAGCGAAAACATATTCACTCTTGGTTGTCAAGTCTAGTAGGAGTGTGTTTGGCACATTCACTGTACAGAAATGGAGTGTCATCCCTGTACAAGGCATGCTGATGGAGGGTTGGTCCGTTCTCCAGATGTGTGGCTGAAGTTAGTGGACTGGACTTCTTTCCTCAGCAGTGCCTGACAAGCTTACAGATTTGTTATGATTAAAGCATAATTTTAACCTAATTTTAAATGGCAGGGATATGGTCTAAACAAGCATGGTAGCAAGTTTTAGTAAGGCGATGACCAGGGACGGTCTTGGCATTTCTGGGGCCCTAAGCGAAGTTATGTCCGGGCCCCCCCCCCATTGACGCGTCATGCCCCTGATGACACGCCCTCTGATGACACGCCCTCTGATGACATGCCCCCCAATGACACGCCCCACACACACATCAAAGACTTTTTTAACAATAAAATACTGTCAAACAATTAACTCACTGTCAAACAATGAAAGAATGTGTTTTTTCCACACTTATCGTATATCACTCTCCTATCTGTTTTTCACACACTTGTGGTATCTGACTCTCCTGTTTTTCACACACTTGTCGTATATGATTCTCCTGTTTGCCTCTGTGTCTCCTGTTTTATTTCTCTCTGTCCCTTCTCTATCACTATTCACTATATATTACAGTCAAGTCAACTACCCTGAGCTGGCTGTCTTTGTCACTGATGACCCAGCAGCTGCAGCCTGCAGCAGCACTACTACTCCCAGTCCTCCTGGCTCCTGACTCTCTCTACTACAGTGCTGTGCTATATAATATTAAAATCAGATTCACACACAGCAGCAGCACAGCTCCCTAGCTCCTAACTATCTGGTCTGCACTAGACTGACATGCAGGATGCCCTCCTCGCGCTTTTTTACTAAAATTACGTCAGCAGCACGTCCCAGCTCTTCATTGGCTGAGCTGGGGCACGTGCTGCTGACCATCACTCACTGGAGGAAGGGGGGTGAAGGTTGCCCACAGCCTATGGCGTGTCCCAGACTCCTAGCTCTCTATAGGCTGGGCTGGGACACGTGCTGGAGCCTGGGACACTGGCGCGCAGCCGCAGAGTTTGTGCTCTGCTGTGCGGACCGGCCTCTGTGAGCTGCGCGAGCTTCCTGCTACACTTCCGGACTTGAGAGTGAGCGGGTGCGGTGCACGCAGCCGCAGTGAGGCTGGTCCCTATGCAAATGCAAGGGATGCATGGTGCCCAAGACGGCCCCTGGCGTTGACATCATTTGTGCTGGTAGTTCATGTTAGTATCATTGCTGAGAACCATTTGTGACTCCCGACCAAATAAATTCATGTGTAATTTTGTAATGTAAAAATCAAGTGTCAACACTTTTAAAGGGACACTACCATCAACATGTTTTTATCACATATTAACAGTTTATATGATTATTACATATGTATGATATCACATGAATGGTCATATCACATGTTATATGTAAAATATTATATGTATGGTATTATATGAATATTCAATGTATTTTGTGTACAAAAAATGGTGAATGGTTTTCTGAATATAATGTTTTGAAGTCACTCCCTATATTGTACCTTCTGTCCTGATTCTCTAAATTCTTCCTTTGGACAATTCTCACAATAAACAGCCTCTATTGACTTTCTCACTGTGGCCAGAGAGGAAAAGGAGATGAGTGACTCAATAAGAGCATCACACATTACACTGTGCACACACATGTACAATGTTCTGCTGTAAGCCTATCAAGAGATTACTACTAGACAAGTCATACTTGTTATCCCAATTCAGCATCTACTATTATACTAACAGATAACATATTTCCCTTGCAGCAACAATAAAATAACAATGGGATCCCTATCTATATAACAATTTTATCTCTCTGTGCTACAGAAGGACAATATTTTGTTTCATGGTACTACCAAAATGAAAAGGAAAAACAGCCAAAAATTCTAAAAATAAAAAAATATTTTCTATGAATATTGATTTTAATAAAAATATCCCTTTCTGACAGAAATGTCTCTGTAAGCGTGGTACCCTGAGCATCCCCTCAAATTTTTACATACATAGTATTTCTATGTTCGTACTATACATGTCTATGGCTATGCCCACAGTAATGGAATACATATCCACACCACAAACATTCAGTTTATTCCTAGATGTAATGGTCACACAGCGATGTATTTTGCACACCATTGCATTTTACACTAGATCTCGCATAAGGGATTGTGATAATGATTCTCATAACTCACAGTTAATGGTGTATTGAGATCCATTAGGCACTTGCTAAGCACCGTGAGAGAAGTGCTCTTTGAAGTACACCCCACTTTTGGTTGGACATTTAAACGGTAAGCTAACCTCACCCTTGTCGGGGTTTTTCTGGTTCTCTAATATTGATGGCCTATCTTCAGGATAGGCCAACAACAGGGGCATAACTATAGGGGAAGCAGGGGAAGAATTGGGGCCCAGACCCACAAGGGGCCCCCTCAGGAGGAAGACTAAAAGATTTTATTTTCAGGGCCCCCCAGCAGTATTATACAATGACATTATATTACAGTTACGCTGTGGGAAACAGACGGAGCGGCTGTTGGGCCTTTTCTGAGAGAATGATCTTGACTAGCCACAGGAGTGAGGGTTGCACATGAGCTGGGGGTTGCAACGAAGTTTCTAGGGGAGGACTGGAGCCATTCTAAAATTTTCTGTGGGGTGCAATCAGTTGAAGTTACGCCACTGGCCAACAATATCTGATTGGTGGGGATCGGACACCTCACCTCACTACTTATCAACTGTTTCTCAGTAACTCTGGTAGAGGGAGTTAGCGCTGGAACTGCACAGCTCCATCCATTGTGTAGTGGATGGAGCCAATTACTGCAGCACTGCTCCCATTGAAATGAATGGGAACAATGCTGCAGTAACCAGCTACTGCAGAACAGCTGATCAGCAGGTGTGTAGGGTTTCAGATCCCTGACAATCAGATATTGATGGCTTATCGAGGATAATCTGTCAATATCAAAGGACTTGAAAACCCCTTTAAAAACAGCACACACTGTATGTAAATAGCATACCTGGAGTCAGCAGGGTGGAGGTCGAGCTCAAGCATAGGCAATCATGCTTTCTTCCCAAGTACACTCATGCATGCCTAGTGAAAAGAGATGTATACACCTCAGCTTTATCAGCCTCCTGCACATGCCTGGAGTGTACTTGAGAAAACAGCATAGCAACCTATGCCCAAGATTTCAGGGCACTAGAGCTGACTTCAGATGGCCAGAGAAATGTTGATCACAAAGAAGGGTAATGAATCTGGTGATGATTCCATGACCCCGCATCAGAGTTGCCAACCAGAATTTTTCTTAACCCAAAATCATGGACAGCTAACATTTTTTACAGACAAAATGGAAAGCCTTAATGAATTATATAGATTATAAGTGATAAATGTCTATAACTCAATATACTGATAAGAACATATTACCAGCATTTACTGTGTGTTGTACAATTATGATAATTACCACCAAAATAATGTAGTGAGATAAAAAAAAATCACAGACACATCTATTTTTTTCATGGACACAGGGAAAAAGTTGTTATTTTTATAGACTGTCCAGAACTTTCTGGGCAGTTGGCAACCCCGCATGGCTTGAACATCACCCATTGAACTCAGATATGCTTTTGGCATAATCATGTTTTTTTCAGTTCTCTTTCTGCAAAAAGGTTAACTGGATGATATTAATAAGGGCATGGTTGGAATTCTGTTTCAGGCTATGGCTACATGGGATAGGTTTTCTGCCGTGGAATTTTGCTGTGGATTTCACACTATGCATTACAAAGGATGAAATTTGCGGTAGAGATCAGGAGCATAAATTGACATGATTTTAAATTCACGCTTGGTCAATTTCCAGTGTGGATTTCATCCACTTTACTGCAACTCCAATACACCACACATCTGCCACAGGCAGTTCCTCTGTGGAATGTCAGGTTTAGGCTACTTTCACATCTGTGCTATGGTTTCAGGTTTTGAGATCTGGTAGAGGATCTCAAAACCAGATGAAAACGGTTCAGTTTGATTTAACACATCAGGATGCATCCGTTCCGTTAGGATACAGTTGTGTTAAATCAAAATGGAACAATCTGGATCTGTCTCTAAAAACAATGTAAGTTAATGGGAGACAGATTCTTTTTTTTAGGATCTGAAAAAAATGGATTCGGAACCATTGACTTACATTTTTTTTAGCGATGGATCTGGTTTATTCAATTTTGTTGATTGGACACAAAACCGCAGCTAACAGAATAGAATGCATACTGATGCATCCTGAACGGAGCATACACCATTCGAAATACATTGGCCCTATATGGAACCGTTTTGGCCTGGTTTTGAGATTCTCTGACAGATCTCAAAACCAGAATACCAAAACGCTGATGTGAAAGTAGCCTTAGATACACACCTTTATAAGGTCTAAAGTACCATGCCCTTGGTTGCATCACAAATATGCTGATGGTAATACCAAGCACTAAAATCTTAGTAATTTATTTCAACATGAATTAAAATCAAAATAAAAAAGTGAGGGTGCATCCATAAGAAACAGATCCGATCCTTATTCATAACAGGAAAAAGATCATGGGAACTCCAGTTCAGCACAAAGTCAATGCAAAACCCAGATAACCTAGAGAAAACCTTACACCCTGTTCTTACACCCTGTAACACTCTGTAAACACCTTAAACTCTTTGGAGCCCTTGTATCAAGAATCCACAGAGCTTCTCTAGGAAGTAACTTAGCAAATGTTGCAGATCACTTTTGCTTTCTCCATGTTTCTGTAGAAAATTGAAGCTGTGGATATGGAACGTTTGAGATTCTGAAGGAATAGAATTAGCAATATGTTCTGATGTGTGTGCCTTCAACTTTTTAAAAGTACATCTCAAATATTGTATTCACATTGTAACGTGTACACCACATATGTGCAGCATGCCTGGGAGAGTGGTGTGGAAGATGGGAGTAGTAGTACTCACAGTTCAGGTGCTCCCTGGGCCATGCTCTGATAGGAAGGGCACACATGTTCTTCCCTTTGGTGCATTCCCAGGTTTTGGGATTCTCCTGCCTGGTTTTAGGTGGGGCGCCCTTGGTGACAATGAAATTGTGAGGTTCAAGGCAGAGTCCCCTGAAACTTGGAGCAATAATGAAGCCGGGTTTAGTGCAACAAATCCACAGTACTTTACTGAGGCTATTTTGCAGATGGTTCACACAAGCATTGTACACATCAAATGCAGTCTTCACAGTTGTCACGTGCAATACCCAAGGCTGTGTATGGAAGGCTGGTCTTTCTTTCTTTTAATCAGGCGGTATGATCTTTTCTTTCCCAACCTAAGAGGTGCACTGTCTCTATATCTAGATATATTTAGATATCCCAATATCTTCAGCCTCTGAACAGTGGATGTATTCTGTACTCTCAATATAATGGGAAGCCTGAAGCTTATTAATCCCACCACATGCAGATATGTCCGTAGCCTCTGACAAAATGTTCTGCAATACTCTTTTGTAGCTGCTATATATTCTGTAAGATCTGCTTCCTTCAAGGGCTGGTATATAAATTGTCACTTTTGCCTTTGCAGTCCATAGGCTAGCCGATCTTCATATCTAACATAGCTCCTAGATATTTACTTGTCTCCTGCTCACAGTAGGCTTAATCACTTCCTTCTTGAGAGGAAGGGATGGTACCAACTCTACCTGCCACTATGGAACCCCCCACTCCATGCAAAGCCTATAGGACTACATCAAAGTGGTATTAAAACTTTAACCACTTGCAGTGTGGACACTGCACATGGTGCTGCAAGTGATAAAGGTCTTGATATGATAATCCTTTTATAATATCCATACTGCTATATTGGCTTGGTAATAAAATATTGCAGAGGGAGCAGGATTTTATTTTTAATTTTTTTGCTACAAAATGGATGCCTGTTTTTAAAATATTGTGGAGGACAGAATTCTGATAATATGGGAATATTTATTTTCACAATGTTAATGATGTCTTTTTAATGGGTACTAAAAAGGCATTGAAAAGCTGATGGCAGGTTCCCTTTAAAAAGGTGTGCATGCTTTGAGTATCCAGAAATGTTGATACCACTTTTTGTCCTATTGTTTCATCATACCATTTTAGAACATGTTCTTCAAAAACAGTAAAAGTCCTATGTAGGGATATTTTCATATAGATCCCACATATCATCTACAGGATAGGTACTTTAAATACATCCCTATGAGAAGCAATGCATTTTCCCTATTAAACTCTCAAATGGAAACCAGACCTATAATAAAAAAGGTCTCCTAAAGTAAAGATAAGAAACCAGCCCAATAATTATCTGAGAGATCACATATCTGTAACCCTTGAATCAGTTAAAATAATAATAACATTTACATCTCATCAACAGATGGGCATGATGATAGAAGGTGGTTTCTATCATAAAATATCGTCCATCCAAAAACATTATATTTATTCATTTTATCTCTTAATCAATAAAATTAAATGATCACTTTATGATGATTAAAAACCCAAGACCGGCATCTCGCAGTGAAATCACTATGTTGTGGTATGGCAGAGAAAGCAATGTCTTGCATATGATGTATGATATTTTCTGAGAGTTCGGAGAGCAGACACATTAAGAAAATAGTGCTAATGATATTAAAGTGCTTTACAGGGCTTGCTGCAAAGAGCTGACAAACCTGTCAAGAGCATAATGTAGGAGGCCATCGTAACATCTTCAGAAACCCATCCCTCCTCTACCCCATTTCACTGCAATCTACTAATAATGGAGCAGCAATAAATTGTAGCCAGCAATGGGATGGAGCCATGGCTTTTCACCCCAACGTGAAGACATGATAAATATAAAAGAAAAAGGCTGTCAGTTTTGGCGCCCGAACCTTATTACAAAGTCTTAATCTTACTGGCCTCAGCACCTTTTATCATCGCCTTGTTATGAGCTGATGGCTTTTTTATTTGCTTGGAGATGGAGGATGTGTCATATTCTGTCCTTTTATGAAGCCCAGCCTCTGTCTTCTTGGATATGTTTTTTCTCCTCCCTTTTATATGTTTATCTGCAGTTATCTTCTACGTAATCATCTAAAACTAGCTTTTACGGGTTTTAAATGGCATGAGACAGCTTTGGAGAATGGTGAAGAACTTGGTCAATGGAGGTCTTGTCTGACCTCCATAAACCTTATGTTTTACATTATGGAATCTGAAACAGCATTTTTTTTTTCATTTTATATTTACTGCATTCAACATTGTTGGTGATCAGATCACTTACTTTTTTACATGCAGTACTACAGTTATTACAAGAATATAAATTGACAACATGGTTCCTTCAAGAAGAAAACATTTGCTCCACTTCTTGTGGCATAAGTAGTTATTTTACATTCCCTGACAATGACTCAAACTTTTAAAAAATAGGCACATATATGGAAGAGTAGAACAGAGAGTCTTCTGATATCATGGAAGAGAGAGGTCCAGAGTTTCAGAAGTGCATGGAAGAAATCTTGTACATGCCTGTGTGAGGAGCAGATAAGAGAAGAGCAATGGTGGTACTAGAGGGTGGGAGATTTTTTGGGCAGAGGTATTAGGAGAATAGGTTTCAAATGTATGGAAGGAACCGGTTGAGGATAGCCTTGTACTGTATGTCTTTAATGGTATTTTGAACTGAATACATTGGGCAGTGGTTATCCAGTGAAGGGATTAGCAAAGGAGGCAGAGAAGAAACGTGGAAAGGGTTGGATTAACCAGTCAGTCGTAGACAAACCTCTTACAGGTTGTATCAAGGTCCATTGATTCATATGAAGTGATAGCAGGGAAGATATACATTTCTCTCTGCATATTTTACTTTACTATATAAATTCTGCAATTCTTCCGGTTCCTTCTGTTCTTGATTTTCTTACTCTTACTTTTCTCACTTGTTAGGAATCAATGGCTCCTGAGGCATACTATAAAAGGTTTGTCTAGTTTAGAACATTTTTGTTTCTTACAAGAGTGAGGGGAAATTAACTAATACAGAGTTGGTAATCTGTGTAGGAACTCAGCAGCAAGTGTTTCCATTGCAGCCAAAGTACAAGGCATACAATGCATTACATGGTGTGTATTAGCTCAAGGGGCACAAAAATATTGTTCTAATTGGCTAATAGGAGCAGTGAAAAATATATAGGATGGTGGGAGGAATACTCCCCTCATAACCACACCTGCCATTTATTTGGATAGCTCCTTTTAGCCAAACAACATGCTGGAGGACATTTATCAAACTGGTGTAAAGTAGAACTGGCTTACCTGCCCATAGCAACCAATCAGATTCCACCTTTCATTACTCACAGCTACTTTTGAAAATGAAAGGTGGAATCTGATTGGTTTCTATGGGCAACTAAGCCAGTTCTACTTTACACCAGTTTGATAAGTCTTCCCCCCTATTTTTTTTTTATTCACTATGGCCTAATGGGAAAGTGGACCTGTCCCAATAATATGTTGTCTATTGGATGAATTTGATGATGCATGCACCTTAAAGTAAAATATACTCTCATAGCATGTTTCTTGGTAATGTCATCTGTGATATACTGTACATTTGTCTTTGAATATAACAAATGCGTAAAGTCTTGTCTAAGTTTTGTCTATTTTCTAGCTTCACATTAGCGTTAAATTCATCTGGTAGACTGTGGTGGTAGAGGGACAGTCTGCCAGAGTTTATTGTATCCAGCATAACCAAAAACTGCTGACCCTTTCCTCTGTTGCAGCCTACAGTACCAGATGATTTTAACGCTAGTGTGAAACTAGGCTTAGAGATTATTGGGAAAGGCTGAGAAATAAATAGTCCCTAGTAACAAAGATCTCCTCATCTTTGCGTGACTTCTTCCCACAAGCAAGTATAGTACATTTCCCTTACCAAAAGTAATGCCCTCATTAAGTATCAAGCAGGGAAGATGAAGAGAATGTGAAGTTAACCAAAGCCAGACTTGGACACAGTTCACTCAGAAGATTCCGGGAGAAAAGATGTCTCACACTTATCTAAATATTGTTGTAATATCAAATGCCTCACTTCCTGTCTTCCTTACTTGGGGCCAAGAAAGCACAGACTCCCCTTGAAACCAGGACTCTTCAGAGGGTTTTGTCTTTTTAGAATAACAGATATCTAGTATCAGATATTTGGCAAAATATTTGTTTGCAGCTTCAGGCCTTTGAAGTTTTTGAACGTTTTCTCAGTAACGTGCAGTATCAATGACAGGAACATGAAGCTAAGTACAGGCTAATTTGTAAGACACTGGATTTAAGGGCTACCCTAATACATAAATAATTGAAACCTATAGAGGAAATCATATGGTTAAGTTACAGATATCTGGTTTGAATTTAAATTCCGTAATATGAATATTGTGACAGGGATATATGGAATGGAGTAGAGAACATATCAATGTGGCCACATAAATGCTTTAAAATAGAGTAGACTTATCTTTACTTATCGATTACAGGTAGGAACAAGCTGGGAGATCTGACAAGCTTTGAAATGTTAAAGAATGTTGATGTTAAATGAATGTTTGTTTTACCCTCTACTGTCAAAGCCGTATTGACGGCCAGAACTTGTAAGTGTGCTACAACTAAATTACCCAGCTTAGAGAATCATTAGAAAGATATACAGCAGAAACTGAGTAAGGATAAAGCAAAAAAAGTTTACATGCAAACCGTAATACTCTGCATATACTGTAGATGTTAATTGATATACCCCAGATTGAAGCCTACTTCAAAAGGAGACATTTACCCTCCATAGAGTCCATATGTGTCAATAATGGTGGCACAACTGACAAATGCCTTTCTTTCTGTGACTTATAACTTCTACTTTGTGTTTTGTAGGGTAACAAAGAAGATTTGTTAGGCCGGGTTCACATCAACGTTAAGCTTTTCAATCTTCTGATCCGTCAAAAGAACAGATTTACATTGGCCGACTGCAGCGATCTTATTCACTGTATGAGAATGAGGAATCGCTATTGTGATCCCTCGTCATCTTACAGAATCATGGTTTCTGAGCGGCAGATTGCTGTTTAGACCACGCAATCTGCTGCCCAGACACCATGATCACCAAGAGGGGCCCTGCCAATAATCTGCCTGCTTCTAGAGCCATGTAAATGCACCTTTTACGCTACTCATTGACTGCAATATCCTGATAGAACGCTCCCCATGTTCGTCAGAGTGCACAGCAATTAACCACTTCCTCACCAGTCCATTCATCCCCCTTTATGAGATACATTTTCCATTTTTTTTAGCACATGCGCCTTTCAAATCTATAACTTTTCTGTATATAAATAATCTTTACACCTTTGGTCACACATACGTAGGCTTAATATTTGTCATTTTTATTTAAGTATTTTTTTTTATAAAAAGGAAAAACAGTATTTTTTTAATATTTATTTTACACTTCTTGCCCTCCATAAGGTCATATGAGACCTGTGAGGGATATTTAACTTTACTTTTTTTTTCTTTATTGCCAATTTCTCCTGTAACTGGGACTAACATATAAGCCCTAGTTACAGGGGAAATATAGACCCCAGAGAGGTTGTATATGCTTGTAAAACCTCACTGAAGAGGTGATCTGGGTCTGAAACCACCCAGTCAGCTCCTCTGGATCCTAGACCCCAGCGATCACATTACTGCTGGGACCGGAGCAGGAAGTGGCATTGCCACTTCCTGATCTTTATACACCACACTTGTTCAGTGCTATGTACAGAGCAATGGAGAAGGTAGGGAAGGTGACCCTCTCCCCTCCTTTCCTTCCTTATGGGGAGCCCTGGTAGCCTAGCTATGGGGATTAGCTGCTAAAATGCTGTGATCTCTGCAAGGACATTTTAAAACTTCCTTGCCATATATGCCAACCGCATGGACATTTGTAGTCTATGGGAGGTTGGAAAGATGTCAATAGGGAAGACATCTAAATGGGAGCAGCCCATTTTCTTGTATACCGTTAGAAGTTCCCCTACAAACTCATGGAAAATGTAGACTTTGACCTTGTAGACTGTAGACTACATCCATACTTCTCTTTCTGTATCTTTCAACCAGCTCTCAATTTTTACTTTTTTTAAGCATTTAATTTTACTTTTTCCCTCTGCAACTTCCAAACAATGCCATTTTTGTGTTCAAAAACCACAAAATTATGTAAAAATTATTAATCATGTCTCCATTACAAAAAATTGAGATTTTTGTAGAACAATGTTATTGGGAACGAGCAATCATTAAAGGGGTTGTTCGAGTTCAGAGCTGAACCCAGACATACCCATATTTTCACCCAGGAAGCCCGTCTGACACCAGCATCGGAGCATTTCATGGGCAAGGGCTCTTTTGTTTACAAATACACACTGCCGAGCAGAGGCTTCAGCCCAGCAGTGTGTTCGGTGACGTCACCAGCTCTGATGGGCCAGCCTTAGCGCTGCCCTAGCCATTTTACTGGCTAAGGTAGCGCTAAAGCCCGCCCATCAGTGCCGGTGACGTCACCGGGCTCACTGCTAGGCGGAAGCCTCCGCCTGGAAGAGTCCGGTTCGTCACCGGAACTGGGCAAAATACGTTTGCCCTGCACGATTTAGCGCAGGGCAAAGGAGAGCATTGGAGCATAAAATGCTCTGATGCTCTTGGCAGGCAGGCTGCCTGGATGAAATTAAGGGTATGTCCGGGTTCAGCTCTGAACCCAGACAACCCCTTTAAGAATGCTTGGCCTGTATAATTGTGCTGCCTATCAGCCGTAAACAAGCAAATGCTCATTGGCTGGCTGATTTGCATCTTTAATTCAGAATGAAACATGCAGGATTGTTAGTAGGACATCTCCCTATGTAATTAGGTATGTGTTGCCAATCACTAGTGTTGAGTGAATCGATCTTTGTATCCAAGATCCGAAGTCAATTCGTTCACAACTTAATTTTAATGCTGTACGGATTTGTCTCCATACAGCATTCAAATGTATGGGCTCCGGAGAGGGAAATTCGTTATCACCAAAGTCTTGCGGGACTTCGGTGAATATCTTCAGACTTCGATTTTAGAACTTAGATCCAAAGTCAGTCTCGCAGGACTTTGGGGATAGCAAATTTCACCTCGCCGGAAGCCATAAACTTTAATGCTGTAAGGAGACAGGCCTCCGTACAGCATTAAAACATAGTTTTGAATTAATCGACTTCAGTTCTTGGATCCAAAGCTCGATTCGTTCAACACCACTGATTACCAATAGATCTCAATGGGGAATGAATGATCACAGTAGAAATTGTTCCTCCCCCATTCACTTTGCTTTGGCATTTATAATAGCTGGGGCAAGTGAGTGCTGATCAGCTTGCTTATTATCAATCAGTGTTAGTCCTGCCTGAACATTCGGCAGTGAAATAGGGTCCTAAACCTTGATATAAGACTTCACATTAGCATTTACAAATAGCTACAGTTATCCATTACTGTAACGGCCATAATTATTTGCAAATTAAAGTAGAAAATTAGGAAGAGAAATCTTGGATGTGCAATTGTTGCTCCTCCAATTCAGATTGGCATGTGAGAACACTGACCACACAAGGCACTCTATGTGATCCTATTGAGTACATGCTCAATGTCAAATATGGTATATTTAATACTAGAGATGAGCGAGTAGTGAAATATTCGAAAGTTCGAAATTCGATTCGAATAGACCGCGAAATTCGACTATTCGACCGAATATCGAATCCCATTAAAGTCTATGGGAAAAAAATGCTCGCCACTTGGAAATCTCAATTCGACCACTTGGAGGTCACCAAGTCCACCCTGAAACCTCAGAAAAGGATGCCAACACTGCTGGAATGCAACTGGGACAGCAGGGGAAGCATGTCTGGGTGCATATAACGCGCCCAAGTCGCACTATTACGCCACTATCACAGCCTCTCAACAATACACTCCAAAGACAATGTAACCTCTCTGTAAAGTGAGACCATACAAGGAAACCTTCTTTCCTCTACATTGCCATGGACCCCAAGCCAAACTAGACAAAAAAGAAGATAAAATTCTGCACCCCTTAAAATCACATTGCCTATGACAACCACAGATGGCATAGGCAAAGGGGAAAGAAAATAGACCCAACCCCTAATTGTCATTGTGTGTGTGTGTGAGATGTGGTCAGACATGTCTTCTGTAAAATGTAAAAACAACTCAAACACATGCAGAAGCCTTAAAATGCCCAAATTGTTGGCGCTTGAGATGTCAGTGACCTGACCTGGCCCAGTGTCATGTCTAGCAGGTAAAGCAGTGGGGATGTTGAGGGATGCGTAGGACCGCAAAAGGCAGGAAGAGGCCGTGGGCTGGCCAGAGGCTCATGGAGAAGGCAGGCTAGAGCCCGCAGGGCCGCATCTCTTCCCTATAACAGGCCCCCACACAAAGCTCTCCCATCGAGGGCTCTTAGGTCCTTGTTGTGAAAATATTTTAATGAGTGCGCAAGTTAGCTTGAGGTGAGCCCTCGAAAAAATTATATGGAGGCCCAAGAGGTGAGACCTCTTAAAAATTTTATTAAGGCCCAAGAGGTGAGCCATAATAAAAAATTGTTTGTAGGCCCAAGAGGTGAGACGTCTTAAAAATTGTGTGGAGGCTAAAGAGGTGAGACCTCTTAAAAATTATGTGGAGGCCCAAGAGGTGAGACCTCTTAAAAATTATGTGGAGGCCCAAGAGGTGAGACCTCTTAAAAATGATGTGGAGGCCCAAGAGGTGAGACCTCTTAAAAATTATGTGGAGGCCCAAGAGGTGATACCTCTTAAAAATTATGTGGAGGCCCAAGAGGTGAGACCTTTTAAAAATTATGTGGAGGCCCAAGAGGTGAGACCTCTTAAAAATTATGTGGAGGCCCAAGAGGTGAGACCTCTTAAAAATTATGTGGCGGCCCAAGAGGTGAGACCTCTTAAAAATTTTGTGGAGGCCCAAGAGGTGAGACCTCTTAAAAATTATGTGGAGGCCCAAGAGGTGAGACCTCGATAAAATTATGTGGAGGCCCAAGAGGTGAGACCTCGATAAAATTATGTGGAGGCCCAAGAGGTGAGACCTCTTAAAAATTATTTGGAGGCCCAAGAGGTGAGACCTCTTAAAAATTATGTGGAGGCCCAAGAGGTGAGACCTCTTAAAAATTATGTGGCGGCCCAAGAGGTGAGACCTCGATAAAATTATGTGGAGGCCGAAGAGGTGAGACCTCTTAAAAATTATGTGGAGGCCCAAGAGGTGAGACCTCTTAAAAATTATGTGGAGGCCAAAGAGGTGAGACCTCTTAAAAATTATGTGGCGGCCCAAGAGGTGAGACCTCTTAAAAATTTTGTGGAGGCCCAAGAGGTGAGCCATAAATATATAAATGTTTTTATTTACGGAGCAATTCTACGGCGGTTAAGGAGGAGGAGGAGGAGGTGGAGGAGGAAATGGCACTTCATACAGATGGCACTTCACTTTTGGCTGCTTTCCACTGTTGGAGAAGCAAAGTCTGGGTCAATCCACTTGCTGTTCATTTTGATTAGCGTCAGCCTGTCGGCACTGTCGGTTGACAGGCGGCTGCGCTTATCGGTTATAATGCCCCCGGCTGCGCTGAACACCCTTTCTGATAGCACGCTGGCGGCAGGGCAGGCAAGCACCTCCAAGGCGTACAGGGACAGTTCCAGCCACGTGTCCAACTTGGAGACCCAGTAAGTGTAGGACGCCGAGGGATCGGGGAGGACAGGGGTACGGTCTGCCAGGTACTCCCGCAACATCCGCCGATACTTGTCCCTCCTGCTGATAGCGGGCCCCGCAGTGATGGAAGTTGCACGAGGGGGTGCCATGAACGTGTCCCACACCTTGGAGAGTGTTCCCTTGGTGGCCGTGGGCCTGATCGATGTTGAGGGACTCTGGGAGACCCTCTCCTCTCTGCCGCCAGCGATGGTGGGTGGGAAAATCTCCATCATGTTCTGCACGAGTTCCCTCTGGTATTCCAGCAATCGATTCGTCCTCTCCTCTACCGGAATAAAAGAGGAGACGTTATCTTTATACCGGGGGTCCAGGATTGCGAAGACCCAGTACAGTTTGTTCTCCACTATCCGGACAACACGTGTGTCCCGAGAAAAGCAGCCCAGCATGAAGTCAGCCATGTGTGCCAGACTCTGAATAGGCATGACCTCACTGCCCCCACCAGAAGGATCACTTGCCATTTCCTCCTCTTCCTCTTCCGCCTCCTCTCCGCCCCATCCGCGCTGAACCAATGGGACGCACACAGCCTGACTACTACCCTCGCCGCCAGCATCCTCCTCCTCTTCCACAGCCACCTCCACGTCGTCCTCCTCCTCCTCATCCTCCTGCAACTGCCACCGTGAAGCAGACAAAAGTGTGGTCTGACTGTGTAGCTCCGTTGCGTCTCCTCCTACCCCCGTCTCCTCTGCGTGCAATGCGTTCTCCCTTATTGCGATGAGTGATTCTTTAAGGACGCATAGGAGCGGGATGGTTACGCTCACTATAGCGTCCTCGCTGCTGACCTTCTTGGTGGACTCCTCAAAGATACGCAGTACATCGCATATGTCTGCCATCCATGGCCACTCGTGGTTGGCAAACTGAGGGAGCTGAGTTGGAGGCACGCGTGGATTCATAATCTGGTACTCCATCAATGCTCTCTGCTGCTCACACACCCTGGCCAACATGGAATAGGTGGAATTCCAGCGAGTCGGCAGGTCGCACAACAGCCGATGTTGAGGCAAATGGAGGCGTTGCTGGAGTTTTTTTAAGCTAGCAGCAGCTACAGTTGACTTCCGAAAGTGAGTGCACAAGCGCCGCACTTTCACCAGTAGCTCTGCCAGGTTGGGGTAAGTCTTTAGAAATTTTTGGACTACCAGATTAAAAACGTGGGCCAGGCATGGTACGTGATTGACTTCGGCAAGCTCCAGAGCCGCCACCAGGTTACGGCCGTTATCGCACACGACCATGCCTGGTCCTAGCTGCAGCGGCGACAGCCACATCTCCGTTTGCTGCAATATGGCGTCCCTCACCTCTTGGGCGCTGTGCTTCCTGTCGCCCAAGCTAGTGAGCTTAAGCACCGCCTGCTGACGTCTCCCCGCGCCAGTGCTGCAACGCTTCCAGCTAGCGGCTGAGGGCGATGTTAAGGCAGAGGAGGAGGAGGAGGAGGAGGAGGAGGAGGGGGGTTTATCAGAACCCATGCTGGCAATCTTGGGCGGGGGTGGTAGGTAGGCCGTCTCTGTTTGCGAACCCGTCCCCGCTTCCACTACATTCACCCAGTGTGCCGTCAAAGAGATGTATCGTCCCTGGCCGCAAGCGCTTGTCCACGAGTCGGTGGTCAAGTGGACCTTTGCGCTGACTGCGTACCTCAGGGCCCGCCTGATGTTACGCGACACGTGCTGGTGCAGGGTGGGGACGGCACTCCGGGAAAAGTAGTGGCGGCTGGGGACGGAATAGCGAGGTGCGGCAGCCGCCATCAGGTCGCAGAAGGCCTGCGTCTCCACAAGCCTAAACGGCAACATCTCCAGGGCCAGCAGTTTGGAGATGTGGCAGTTTAAGGCTTGGGCTTGGGGGTGACTCGAGGCGTACTTCCGCCTGCGGTCGAACGCCTGCGAGATGGACAGTTGTTGGGACGAGGAGTGTGAAGGTGCAGGCGAAGAGGCGGGGGAAGGGGAGGCTGAAGGAGAAGGTCCCAAAGTAGCCGAGGCAGAGGCAGATGTGGAGGTGTCCTGGCTGGAGGTCTGGACCGCAGTGGCAGCACACAACAAAGGGGAAGAGGCAGTGGCAGCAAGACCGGGCACAGGTTGTATTGCGTTTGCTCTCTCCCACTCAGCCCAGTGCTTGACTTCCAAGTGACGCCGCATGCCTGAGGTGGTCAGATTGCTCTTCTCAGAGCCCCTACTCAGTTTTGAGTGGCAGAGTGTGCAAACCGCGCTCAGTTTGTCATCCGCACAAACATTAAAAAATCTCCACACCACAGAAGTACGAGGCCTCGATGGGGGAGCTTCGCGCGACTGCCCGCTGCCGGGAACAGCTTCGGCCCTGCTGGCTGTGGTCTCACTTCTCTGTCTGGACTGTCCTCTGCCTGTGGACATCCCTCTGCCTCTGGACATCCCTCTGCCTGTGGACATCCCTCTGCCTCTGGACATCCCTCTGCCTCTTGCTGCCTTTTTCGGTGCTGCGCAGACCACCACCTCTCCACTGCTTTCCCCGCTGGACATCACCCCTGGCCAAGTGGGGTCGGTCATTTCGTCATCCACCACCTCCTCTTCCACTTCCTCACTCTGCTCCTCCTCCTGCCCACTGGACATTCCAACAGCCTCCCTTGATGGCAACTGCGTCTCATCATCATCATCGCTCATGATAACAGATGCTGGTTCAGGGTCCACATCAGCAGGAGATGGCGAATACTCAAGTGGTTGGGCATCACTACAAACAAATTCCTCTGCTAGCTCCTGGGATTCTTCCGGCACATCTGAAAAAGGACCCGAAAAGAGCTCCTGGGAGGGGTCAATGGTGGGATGACTCTGTTGGCCAGGTGTGGAGGAAGGAGGGTGAGAGTGAGACTGTGTGGATGACTGGCTGGTGGACAACTGTGTGGAAGCGCTATCGGCTATCCATTGCACCACCTGTTCAACCTGCTCAGGCCTCAACAGCGGTGTAACCCGCCCCCTGCTTAACTGTCCCATAAAGGCAGGGATTCTGGATGAGTGGGATCCTGGCTGACCCTCACTAGCACGCATTGTATCCCCACTGGCTTCAACAAGGCCACCAACAGCATTTCCGCGCCCCCGTCCTCGTCCACGTCCGATTCCGCTAGCCCCCCTCCGCATTTTATTTTTTTTTGGTTACAATATTTTGCCTTCACAGCCGTGTACTAAAAGTTCAGACGGTGTGTATGAACACTACGTATATACAATTATTTTGCAAGAGAACGCAAAGTACAGGTGCCAATGAAAAGGCTTTTTTTTTCTATATTTCTAGGTACACAGCCGTGTACTAACAGATCAGACGGTGTGTATGAACACTACGTATATACAATTATTTTGCAAGAGAACGCAAAGTACAGGTGCCAATGAAAAGGCTTTTTTTTTTCTATATTTCTAGGTACACAGCCGTGTACTAACAGATCAGACGGTGTGTATGAACACTACGTATATACAATTATTTTGCAAGAGAACGCAAAGTACAGGTGCCAATGAAAAGGCTTTTTTTTTTCTATATTTCTAGGTACACAGCCGTGTACTAACAGATCAGACGGTGTGTATGAACACTACGTATATACAATTATTTTGCAAGAGAACGCAAAGTACAGGTGCCAATGAAAAGGCCTTTTTATTTTCTATATTTCTAGGTACACAGCCGTGTACTAACAGATCAGATGGTGTGTATGAACACTACATATATACAATTATTTTGCAAGAGAACGCAAAGTACAGGTGCCAATATAAAGGCTTTTTTTTTTCTATATTTCTAGGTACACAGCCGTGTACTAACAGATCAGACGGTGTGTATGAACACTACGTATATACAATTATTTTGCAAGAGAACGCAAAGTACAGGTGCCAATGAAAAGGCTTTTTTTTTTCTATATTTCTAGGTACACAGCCGTGTACTAACAGATCAGACGGTGTGTATGAACACTACGTATATACAATTATTTTGCAAGAGAACGCAAAGTACAGGTGCCAATGAAAAGGCTTTTTTTTTTTTATATTTCTAGGTACACAGCCGTGTACTAACAGATCAGACGGTGTGTATGAACACTACGTATATACAATTATTTTGCAAGAGAACGCAAAGTACAGGTGCCAATGAAAAGGCTTTTTTTTTTTTTATATTTCTAGGTACACAGCCGTGTACTAACAGATCAGACGGTGTGTATGAACACTACGTATATACAATTATTTTGCAAGAGAACGCAAAGTACAGGTGCCAATGAAAAGGCTTTTTTTTTTTATATATTTCTAGGTACACAGCCGTGTACTAACAGATCAGACGGTGTGTATGAACACTAGGTATATACAATTATTTTGCAAGAGAACGCAAAGTACAGGTGCCAATGAAAAGGCTTTTTTTTTTTCTATATTTCTAGGTACACAGCCGTGTACTAACAGATCAGACGGTGTGTATGAACACTACGTATATACAATTATTTTGCAAGAGAACTCAAAGTACAGGTGCCAATATAAAGGCTTTTTTTTTCTATATTTCTAGGTACACAGCCGTGTACTAACAGATCAGACGGTGTGTATGAACACTACGTATAAACAATTATTTTGCAAGAGAACGCAAAGTACAGGTGCCAATGAAAAGGCTTTTTTTTTTCTATATTTCTAGGTACACAGCCGTGTACTAACAGATCAGACGGTGTGTATGAACACTACGTATATACAATTATATTGCAAGAGAACGCAAAGTACAGGTGCCAATGAAAAGGCTTTTTTTTTTTTTTATATTTCTAGGTACACAGCCGTGTACTAACAGATCAGATGGTGTGTATGAACACTACGTATATACAATTATTTTGCAAGAGAACGCAAAGTACAGGTGCCAATGAAAAGGCTTTTTTTTTTTTAATATTTCTAGGTACACAGCCGTGTACTAACAGATCAGACGGTGTGTATGAACACTACGTATATACAATTATTTTGCAAGAGAACGCAAATTACAGGTGCCAATGAAAAGGCTTTTTTTTTTCTATATTTCTAGGTACACAGCCGTGTACTAACAGATCAGACGGTGTGTATGAACACTACGTATATACAATTATTTTGCAAGAGAACTCAAAGTACAGGTGCCAATATAAAGGCTTTTTTTTTTCTATATTTCTAGGTACACAGCCGTGTACTAACAGATCAGACGGTGTGTATGAACACTACGTATATACAATTATTTTGCAAGAGAACGCAAAGTACAGGTGCCAATGAAAAGGCTTTTTTTTTCTATATTTCTAGGTACACAGCCGTGTACTAACAGATCAGACGGTGTGTATGAACACTACGTATATACAATTATTTTGCAAGAGAACGCAAAGTACAGGTGCCAATGAAAAGGCTTTTTTTTTTTTTAATATTTCTAGGTACACAGCCGTGTACTAACAGATCAGACGGTGTGTATGAACACTACGTATATACAATTATTTTGCAAGAGAACGCAAAGTACAGGTGCCAATGAAAAGGCTTTTTTTTTTTTTATATTTCTAGGTACACAGCCGTGTACTAACAGATCAGACGGTGTGTATGAACACTACGTATATACAATTATTTTGCAAGAGAACGCAAAGTACAGGTGCCAATGAAAAGGCTTTTTTTTTTTATATTTCTAGGTACACAGCCGTGTACTAACAGATCAGACGGTGTGTATGAACACTACGTATATACAATTATTTTGCAAGAGAACGCAAAGTACAGGTGCCAATGAAAAGGCTTTTTTTTTTTCTATATTTCTAGGTACACAGCCGTGTACTAACAGATCAGACGGTGTGTATGAACACTACGTATATACAATTATTTTGCAAGAGAACGCAAAGTACAGGTGCCAATGAAAAGGCTTTTTTTTTTTATATATTTCTAGGTACACAGCCGTGTACAAACAGATCAGACGGTGTGTATGAACACTACGTATATACAATTATTTTGCAAGAGAACGCAAAGTACAGGTGCCAATGAAAAGGCTTTTTTTTTTATATTTCTAGGTACACAGCCGTGTACTAACAGATCAGACGGTGTGTATGAACACTACGTATATACAATTATTTTGCAAGAGAACGCAAAGTACAGGTGCCAATGAACAGGCTTTTTTTTTTTATATTTCTAGGTACACAGCCGTGTACTAACAGATCAGACGGTGTGTATGAACACTTCGTATATACAATTATTTTGCAAGA
The DNA here is from genome assembly GCA_900303285.1 of Rhinella marina. Classification (NCBI taxonomy): domain Eukaryota; kingdom Metazoa; phylum Chordata; class Amphibia; order Anura; family Bufonidae; genus Rhinella; species Rhinella marina. The sequence continues at coordinate 115,000 of ONZH01027750.1, forward strand.
GAACGCAAAGTACAGGTGCCAATGAAAAGGCTTTTTTTTTTTTTATATTTCTAGGTACACAGCCGTGTACTAACAGGTCTGACGGTGGGTATTTACACCTGGTATACAAAAAGGGTATTGAAGGCACACAGAACCCAGAACACTAGAGCCAAATAAACTGTATTTAAAAAAAAAATAAAATTCACAGCCGTATACTGCCAGATCAGATGGTGCATATACACACTAGGTATATAACAGGGTTTTGAAGCCAAAAAGAACGCAGAACAGTAGTGCCAAATATAGTTTTGTATGTAGCAGAGCACCTAATACACCACTAATGCCTCTCTCTGTCCCTACTCCAGCAGCTATCCCTGAATACAGCAATCGTTCTCTGCAGACTGTATATTGTAGTAAAGCTATCACTGTACTGCACTATAGTAGCCCTGATAAGGGCTTTTAATCACGCTCCTGCCTGTCCAACAGCTAAAACCTATCTGTCCCTTCTCCAGCCTCTGTCCCTGACTAAGTTCACGCAGCATATGCGAACGAGCAGGAAGAGCTGAGTTTTTAATATTCGAGGTCACATGGTTTTTCCAGCCAATCCATGTAGACGCTGTTTTCGCGCTGCCAGCGTGCTCCGCGGGCCTGTCATACCCCCCCTGCATGTTGATTGGTGGAAAAAGAGCGCCAGGGAAGGTGGGAGGGGAAACAAATTCTAAGTGCGCCATCGCCGTTATACTCGATTGAAATCGAGTATGCCGAATAGCGTAGTATTCGATTGAATACCGGCTCGATCGAACACTACTCGCTCATCTCTATTTAATACTAGTGAAATTGTGCACAAGAATATATGAAAATGAAGAGTCTGTAGAAGCTTCTCTTCCATGAAATGAAATGTTACTTTTCAAACCTTACCCAGTATTTCCTGAAGTGCCTTTAACTTATTGTCCTCTGACCTAGTTTTCTCTCTGCAGTATCATGTGGTCACAGGTCTACTGTAGGTCTAGCAAAGCCAAAATCCCCTGGGAGTGCTTCACGAAGGTTATATGTTGTCACCTAGTGTTATGATAGCATCTGAGGTCAAACTGGATAAATGGTTTACACAAGGCACTGCATCTAAGTACATTCTTAGAGAACTGCCATTAACCTTTGCTGCTATGGTTGACATCATAAAGAGAAGGCTGCCTTCAACCAAATGGGAATGACACTGCAGATTAAAGGAATTTTAAATTATGCATCTGGAATCCTAGAAAGACATCGCTGGTTATGAGCAGACCATTTTCTAAACATTGATTAGCCAGATAATTTGCTTTCAGAGGTTCTGCTATATTACAATGTTCATTGTCATTGACTAGGTATCATATAGTTATAATAATACATTACATGCTAAAAACCATAGCCCAAGGTTTAAAAAGAATTGTTACAGCACATCAAGCTATATATGCCAATACAAGGTAATCTGAATACAATGTGATTCAGATATTAGTGAAAGTAAACAATGTAAAGGTATAAGATACAAGCAGAACAATGACTAAAAGCAGTAAATGTTGGAAAATAAGAAAAAATAACTTACATTTATCAAGTAAATTCACTGACGCTCCAGTGTGACTACTTTGGTGGTTTCTGCCAATCTTTATATTTCCGTGCTGTACATGTGCATGCATCCACTGCAGCCAGTCATTGGCCTCAGGGGTAATAAATGAGACGGCTTAGGCCAATGGCTAACTGCAGAAGTCATATGTGTGTGTAAGGCATGTCATCACTTCATGACAAGTCAATGAAATGGTGGCATTGGAGCAGTAGGTGATTGAACATGTAGTATAGATTATTATTTTTTTTATTTCATCACATTCCCTGCTTTTGTTTATGTATTTATGTATTTATTTTTACTAAATCCTAGACAACTCCTTTAATTATCACGAAACGATGCATTTGGTAACTCTTCAGACTTTTTCACATTTTCTTATGTTGCGGCCTTCTGCCAAAATAAAAATAAAAAAGTAAGGTTTTCCCCATCAATCTGCACTCAGTAACCCATAATGACAAAGTGACAAAGTTAAAGCAGAATATTCTAAATATTTGCTAATTTATTGAAAAGGAAAAACTAAAATATTGCATTGACAAAAGTATTCAGACCTCAGCAGTTAGCTGAAGCACCTTTGGCAGCAATTACAGTCTCCAGTCTTCTTGGGTATGATGCTACAAGGTTTGCACATCTGAATTTGGGAATTTTCTGCCGTTCTTCTCTACAGATTCAATCAAGCTGTGTCAGGTTGGACTGACAGTGGACAATCATTTTCAGGTCTTTCCAGAGATGTTTAGTTGAGTTCAAGACAGGGCTCTGGCTGGGGCACTCAAGGACCTTCACAGAGTTGTCCCTTAGCCACACCTGTGTTGTCTTGGCTATGTGCTTAGGGTCATTGTCTTGTTGGAAGGTGAACCTTCATCCCAGTCTAATATCCAGAGCACTCTTGATCAGGTTTTTATTAAGAATATCACTCTGCTTTGCTCCATTCAGTTCTCTCAACCCTAAAAAGTGTCTCTGTCCAATCCACTGAAAACATCCCTACATCATGATGCTGCCATCACCATGCTTTACTGTAGGAATGGTATTGGGCAGTTGAAGAGCAGTTCTGGTTTCTTTCAGACACAAGGCTTATAATTCAGGCCAAAATGTTAAATCTTGGTTTCATCAGAGGAGAGATTCTTGTTTCTCACAGTCTGCAAGTCCTTTAGGTACTTTTTTGCAAACTCCAGGTGGGCTTTCATATGTCGTTTACTGAGGAGAGGCTTCTTTCTGGCCACTCACCCATAAAGCCCAGATTGGTTGAGTGCTGTAGTTGACTTTTGAGAAGTTTTTCCAACCTGCACACCGGATGTTTCGAGCTCAGCCAGAGTGACCATTGGGTTCTTGTCACATCTCTTCCCAAGGCCCTTCTCCTCTGATTAGTTATACTTCTTATAATAGTCCTGGTTATTTAAAACATCTTCCATTTAAGAACTATGGAGGCCACGGGGCTCTTGGGAACTTTCAGTGCTCCAGAAACTTTTTATCTCCTTCTCCAGATCTCTGCTTCCACACAATACTGCCTCTTAGCTATACAGACAGTTCTTTCCTCCTCCTGGATTAGTTGTTGCTCAGATTTGTATTGTTAGCTGTGAGACCTTATATATACAACGGTGTGTCTTTCCAAATCAAGTGAATGTCCAATCAACGGAATTTACCACAAGTGGACTCCAATCAAAGCGTAGAAGCATCTTGAAGATTAGTTAGAGAAATGAGAGACCCCAAAAGCTAAAAAGCATCATAGTTACGGGTATAAATACATTTTATATATATATATATATACAGTATATATATATATATATATATATATATATATATATATATATATATATATATATGCAAAATTTTAGTTTTTCCGTTTCAATAAATTTGCAAAAATTTCTAAAACTGTGTATTAACTTTCTCATTATGGGGTACTGAGTGCAAATTGATAGGGGAAAACTATATATATAAGCTCAAGGCTGCATCATAAAATGTGAAAAAAGTGTCTGAACTTTCTATATGAATTGTAAATCATCGGCCCGAGATGGCAAATCAATCTGCTTAAAAGGTTTACTGCTAGAAACAAAATTGCTCTTTAATGATTCCACTACTATTAGTATGTTTGCCTGGTAACTATTATTGCATTACTGATCTCATAAATGCCTCTATACTTTTTAGGGTGTATATATAATACACACCAGCAGTACTGGATGCACAGTTGGCTTTTGTCTTACAGAAAGTAACAATTTTCATGTCTCCACATGCAATGTGTCGCCCGCCAGGGCTCATCATGCCCCAGGTTTTTAGGAATTCCGAGACATAATGCGGCCATACTAATTTGTGTGTGTCACGGGGCTCCTACCTGGATACCGTCACTCCCCAGGGTTAGGCTCCACAGCAATAAAGGGGAGTGAGTTGTAGTTGGCGGAGAATAATCAGCTTTACTCAACAGCTTTACTTGAATAAACTTCCATCCAGACAACACTTGATCTTTCTTTTGGTTCCAGCAGGTTTTGAGGTAAACTGGCAGATTTTGGGTGAGAAACTTGGATACCTTGCTTTCTCTTTTTCTGCTGTGCTAATCTCTGACTACAGTCTGGTAGCTGGACTTTCTGACAGTTCTGATACCTTTGAGTGGGGTGCCTTTGGCCATTGACCCCCTCGTAGTACTTTGTCTATAAACTGTTAAGAGTCTATGAGCTGCTTCCCTTGGGAGTCTCCTGCTGCAGGAGGGGGATGGGTTGAGGTCCCCCTCACTGTGCCACTATGTCTTGTCTCTTCTATCAACTGACTGTAGCTTCCTGCAACTTTTCCCTTGGTAGGAAGCAAGACTAGCTCACTTCTGCCCAACAGGGGGGAGAATGGAATGGTAAGTTCCCTACTATCTAAAGATCTCTCTCTGCCAGATACACAGCCACCTGCTGGACAAACAGGCACTGAGAGGAAAGGGAGCTAGCATACAGGACTGGAGCAGAAGGGAGCAAGGAAATATGAATCTTTCTGGAGTCGATGAAGGCTAGTGGCCTTAACCTTAATAGTCATTATTTCTGGAAAACTCCTTTAAATCATCTCGGCAGGATAACCATGCCAGCGCAAAAATGTCAAATCACCCAAAAAGTCACAAAGCTCTATCAATAATTCTGCAGTGCAGGACTTGATAAATTCCCCTCAAATGTTTAGTGAAAAATAGGGTGACTATTTAACGGGCAATTCTGAAAAATACATTTATATACTACAATTTAACTGAGCCATTATCTTAAGCAGACCAAATGTCAGCCATTTGACCTTGGATGGCTCTTTTGACCATGGGCTTTCAGCACAACAATGTCTAGTATAAATCCTCTTAGCATCAGCTGGTTTATATGGCACTAGCTCACATACATGATATCATTGTCACTAAGTATATGACTTCTTTATTTTCTCCCATGATTATCTTCTTAGCTTGAGCCTGTTGGTCGAGAGCTTACTATTCTGGTGTACTCTGGCTGGATGACATTACACAGAGGAGAATAAGATCTCTCAGCAGTCGAGGACTGCAGGGCTAATTTTTACAGCAATTTCCTAATCATTTTTGCTACTCCAATTCAAAGCTATGCCCTTCAACTGATGTAATTCTGCAGCCTCTCTTCCCTCTTCCTTTATTTTTTTTTTCCTATCTGGCAGCCGAGCTTTTGGCCCTGTGGTTGTTTGTGCAGTGTCATGAATGTGCTCCGAGCAGAGTTATTATATGGCATTATTTGGAGAAACATTGCGTTAATAACCAGAGTTCAAGGGCAAAGCATATAAACAAAGCAAATTGTAGTCTGAACAGATATATAGCTTTTGCTAAAAGGGACACTGGCTATTGCTTTATTTACTGAGCTCTAGTATATTTGCAAAAGAAAAAAAATGCCTAAACTTAATGAAAGTGTGTGTTGTATACTGTACAGTTTATGGGCGGAGGGGATTTTATATTCGAGTTAAATAAATAACATTTGCTCTTTGCTGTTTTTTTCTGATATTTTTCTATTTTTTGCATTACAATAAGCTGGAACACATTACCTGTAGAGGATTTGATTATTTCACAGCTAGAGATGCAATTTTATGTTAAAGCTTTGGGGATAGCAAGAACTTGGAGAGATGTAATATAGTCATGGTATGATAACACTACAGATCAGCTCGCCTCCCAGGGTGATTTCTAAATGCTGAAAAAAACTCCTTTAGACTTCAGATCTTGTCACAGTAGATCTACTCACAAAATGCAACCATGAAATTGCAGATTACCAGGACCAGTGGTTTTGTTTAATCCAACATTCACCTTTTTACATCAAACTAAAATAACAATGAGATTAAATGGACCTTGGGAGTGTTAAGATAGTGGCACTTACAGACTGCTCTCTGCTGAGAGACGACTTAGAGATGAGTAAACATTTTAATAAAATGCTAATTGAGTTCTCAGACAAACAGTAGTGGTGTGTGCCAACCTCGGAGACTTGGCATAGAGGAATATACTTAATTATCTTTAGTTTTCCCACATAAAACGTAGCATTTAACAGAATTAATAAAAACAAATTTATGTCTGATGTACAAACAATTACATATATAATAAAACGTATATATGTACAGTAAAGCCGTCTGATTTGACAGAGTCATAACCATATCCAGTCCTAATTGAACTCAGCAAGCATCGCTTTCCTTAAGGTCAACCTGTCACCTGTTTTTGGTGCTAGTTTTCAGGTTTTAGGTGGTTTTCTTGTGTATTGAATGTTTTTAATACTTGAGTTTGTACTTAGAAGTTACTTGTGTTTCTTGGATAAGGAGCTGAACAGGTTAAAAGGATTCTGTCAGCAGTATTGATCATGATAAACTGCTAACAGCCCCAAGCTCCACATACCTTTTGGTGTTGTGTGACTATGAAACTTTATACTGTCATATTCAGGTCCTTAAGTGCACTAGAGGTGGAGATTCACTGTGAAGTGTTCTCTGCATTGAGCTACATCATAGCCCCTTTCCTCTGCTCTGAGTGACAGTTGTAGCATCCAGACCTCTACAGCGCACGGAGAGGCCGTGATGTAGCTGAATGCAGAGAACACTTCACAATGAAGCTCCACCTCCAGTGCACTTAAGGAGCAAGATCTGGCAGAATAAAAGTTTATACTCCCACTAATACTGTGTAATATACTTACCTGACCGGACTCCAGGAATGTGAGTCACACTCCCCAGTGATGCGGTCGTGTCCCTAGCAACAGAGCGCAATGCTCTGTTTCTCCTCGCAGCATGCATGCACTAGGGGAGATAAGCAACGGCTGAATAACAGCCCAGCTTCTTAGTTACTGTGTACTTTGTATCCTGTCCTATGGCGAGCCAAGTCCATGGAACCTATCAGGTTTTGATCCAGGGACTCGGTGTTCTATTTAAATCCCCATCTGGCCATACTCACTAGCTGTGCTCCGGGTTCTTGCTCCTGTGCTTTATTGGATTGCTAGTGCTTCTGACCACTCTCGTTTGGTAATGGTTCTGACCCATTTAGTCCGTCTCTGCACTTAAATAGCATAAGGACTGTCAATCAGTTGCAGTCTAGCTATTTATCTATTGCTACCGTGTTTCCCCGAAAATAAGACAGGGTTTTATTTCTTTTTTTTCTCTGAAAAAAAGGGTTAGGGCTTATTATCGGGGTAGGTCTTATTTTTGCCCCCATTGAACATATATTTAATTTTTGCCCCCACTGAATATATATGTCATTTTTCGCCCCTCTGAATATATACTGGTATGTCATTTTTTTGCCCCCGGGCCCCTGTGCACACACACACACAGACAAAAAATACACTTATCTCAACTCCACTCCGGACTTCTTCTTCTCACCCAATCCTGTTATCCGGCGTGCGCTGCGTCATCCCGTCAACCAGCATGATCCCGCGAGACCCGACACTGAAGTCACGTCTCGCGGGTTCATCACAGGAGAGAGGTCTTGCAGCGCCAGATAGGGTATGGGTATAGTAAGTAGCATTGCGCAGGTAGCGCCACCAGCAGAGAGGCCCTGACTGGCCATTAAAAACTTATTTGCGGGCTGCAACCCCCCGGGACCGTAACCCTATTCTCAGTGTATCCTCAATGTACCTAGGGCTTATTTTTGGAGTAGGCCTTATATTTTAAGCCTAGTCCAAAAACAGGGCAAAATAGCACTTGGGTTTATTATCTGGGTAGGTCTTATTTTCGGGGAAACAGGGTAGTACTGGAAGTAGGTAGGGAAAGTGGGCTGGGTTCTAGCTTTCGGGATTACTGTTCTTTTCTGTCCTTACATACAGTTGTTACAGTATCACTGGCCCAAAAAACTCAATACCTTTACTATTAAGGATGTCATTGCAGCTTTAGCCTCACAGATGGAAGGCATTGCTCAGTTAGTGCAGGATTTAGCTAAGAGAGTCTAGCATCAAGAATGTCATCAGACTGGTCCACCTGCTTCCACACCCCTATCACCAGTAGAGTGGGCATTTGCACTTCAGTCTAATTGCTCTGAGCTGTACTCTGTAGAGTACTGCCCTTGGTCTTCTATACAATGAGCCTGACAGGGCCGCTTACGCTGGCAGGTGACCAGTAGAACTTGCTCAAAGTTCCACAGCATATGGTTGAAATGATCCAGCCTTTAGAGCACAGTTCAGACTGAGTCTTTCAGACACTCTTAAGGACCTTCTTGTTAGTCACCCAACCCCAGGATCCTTAGATAAGGCTATCTCTCTGGCTGTACAAATGGACTGTCATCTGAGGGAACTGAAATGTAAAGGTTTTGTTTCTGTTCATCATCCTTCCTTCCCTTTTGTCTCTCAGTCTTCCATGGGAAAAGCACCAATGGAGGCTGAAGAGCCCGTACAAGTGAGTACCTTGGCTTCCCAGCAAAGGAGGGATTATCACTTGAATAACGGCTATTGCTTCTACTGCAGCAGTCCTGCACATCTACTGCAATCCTGTCCTACAAGGCCAAAGGTGGAAAACTTCAGCATCTGAGTGATGGTCGGGGAGGTCACTCAGTTGCACAGATATTACCCAAAAACTCTCACATGGTTCTATTGCCTGTTAATCTCTTCTCACAAGGGAGATCTGTTTCTGGCTGAGCTTTGTTAATTTTGATTTTGTGATTGCTTTGGGATTCAAATTACTTAGGTTACCTGAACCAATTCCAGTATCTGGGATGGGTACTACTCCTTTGGCCGGAGGATTTACTGAGTATAAGACTCCAGATTTGGTAATGAAAGTCAGTTCCATTCATTCTGAAAGGTGTGCCTTATATGTCATGAAAAATTTGTCTGCTTACATCATCCTAAGATTACCCTGGTTGAGGATACATAGTCCTATCTTCAATTGGAGTACTGGGTAATTAGTAAAATGGAGTCCACAGTACTCTAATCATTGCATTTTTATCCACCTTTCTTCTGGTCTTGATTTAGAGAAAGGTCTTTTACCTGAATTTATTAAGGATTTTTTTTCTAAAAAAGCATCCGAATCCTTTTCTCCGCATTGAGATTATAACTGTGCTGTAGAACTAGTAGCTGACGTTAAATTGCATAAGGGTAAGATCTGTAATCTTTCTGGACCCAAAAGACAGGCCATGAAAGATAATATTCATGATAGTCTAAAGAAAGGACATATTCGACCATCTGTATCCCCTATGGTAGCTGGGTATAATGCCAGTGGGTAGGAACGGACATGGACAGTGAGCCCTAACTAGAACCGCGTCCGCTTTTCCTGCCTACTTGCAGTATAAGCTTTGAGTAGCAAGTCTGCAACTGGTCAACTTTCTCTACTTTGCTAAGGTGCAAGAAAAACAACACTATGGAACAAAAACAAGATACAGATATGTACTTCAATGGGTATAGAACCAGAAGGACAGAAACCTTCCAAATCAAGAGACAGAACATAATCAAATAGCCAAGCCGAGATCAGAACCATATGAGAAACTCAGTACCAATACTTTAGACAGAGAGTGGTGAAAAGAACAAGCCAATGTCAAAACACTAGTAATCCAAAATACGCAACCAGGAACACAGCTAGCGAGTCAGAGTCTATCACTGGCACTGGTATAAGGCCAGGAAAGGGTTTAAATAGAGCACCAAGTCCCAGGATCAGAACCTGATTGGTCATGCTTCGGCACTCCATTAGTCAGAACACTAGCACACAGAAATAGATCAGCTGAGCAAACAGCCCACTGCTAGTCTCCTCCAGCACATGCCCGCTGTAGGGTAAAACAGTATTGCATTCTGTTAGTAAGGACACTGTTGCATCACCAGGGGGCGTGGCTTAGCAGTGAGTCTCTCCCTGACCAGTCATGTTGAAGCTGGAAATCTTACCACAAGAGCCTGGACAGGAAAGTTTGTGACACTGGGTTCTTTTTTTGTTGGGAAGAAAGAAGGTGAATTACACCCTTGTAACCAGTATCCTCTCCTCCCTATTCCTAATCTTTTTATTTTAATCAAATTGTTGGGGCTCAGTGGTTTCAAAAATTGACCTCAGAGAAGCCTTTAATTTGACTAGAATCCAGGAGATAAATGGCAATACGGCATTCGATACCCCTAAAGGGCATTTTGAAAACTTTGTAATACTCTTTGGGTTGTGTAATACCCCAGCAGTTTTCCAAAATCTCATTAAAGGGTTTGTCTTATGATGGACAATGGGGGCATATCGCTAGGATATGCCCCCATTGTCTTATAAGTGCGGATCCCACCGCTGGGATCCGCACCTATATCCAGAATGGATCCCCAAAAGTAAAGGAGGATGCACTGCGCATGCGCAGCCGCCCTCCATTCATTTTCTAAAGGGCGGGAGAAAATAGCCGAGCACTTGCTCGGCTATTTCCGTCGGCTCCATAGAAATGAATAGGAGCGGTGGCCGCGCATGCACGGTACGCTCCCATTCATTTCTATGGGGAGCCGGCTTGGTGGTGGTCGTAACGGAGTCCTCCAGCCACCACCTTGCGGGGCTCCATTATGGATATAGGTGTGGGTCCCAGGAGTGGGACCCGCACCTAAGACAATGGGGGCATGCCCTTGCTTCATTAATTCCTTGGTCTATTTGTTGTTGTCTATCTAGATGATATATTTTTTTCTTCTAATTGGGCTTCACATGTGGTACATGTAAGGAAGGTTTTACAAAAATGGAGAGAAAACCAACTGTGTAGATTTAGTAAATGTGTCTTTGGAGTTAGAGAAGTCTCCTTCGTAAAAAAAATTTTTATATGGACCCTGCCAAAGTGCAAGCTGTTGTCGATTGGGCTAGACCTACATTCCTTAAATGGGTATTCTGGTAAAGTAACTTAATTATAAAACTGCATAAAACTGCATAACTTAATAAAAACTGCATTAAGCCTGCAAGCTGTGACCCAACCAGAACCCATTCCTATACATATAACCAGATCTTCAATTTACCTTGCAATCCATTTGTCTAGCTCCTATGTGAGCCTGCAACACACTGAGAGCATCATGGAGTCTGATCTTCCCACAAAACTACAATCCGCACAATCCCTAGCTTTCCTGCTGTGAGTTTGTTCTTGTTCATGAATGTTGATGATTATTGATTGGCTGCCTGATATACAGTCCGGTAATGCCCTCTCTACAAAATAATCAGCAGCACACTGACATTTAGCTAGAGAATTGATAGCAACACACTGAGCATGCTCGAACTAACAAAGGTTCGGAACTACAGGTCGATGCCATGGTAACTTATGAGGACAACACAGTGGATAGCGGAGGAAGAAAACTACTTTTATATCTACTGAACGTTAAATATGTGAAATTGACATTATATTAGGTAATTATTGATGATGTCTAAAACATAAATGTCTAAATGTCTAGATGTCTAAAAGTCTAAAACATAAGTTATATTTATGGTAACCGGAATACCCCTTTAAAGGGAACCTGTCATCTCTGAAACACCCCCTGAACTAGAGTAAGCGTTGTATAGTGTAAATGATGCTGAATCCGAATATGTACGTTTTATCTTCATACTCACTGTCATTCCGACACTGTGCTTCCACAAACCAGCAGTAAAATGCATTGAGAGGACTCTTCTTTGAGTCCTCTCCATTATGTGAGTGAGCACAGGAGTCCACTGAGTGTATTTTACTGCAGGTTTGTGGGAGCACAGCGTCGGAATGGAAGTGAGTATGAAGATAAAACTTACATATTCGGATTCAGCATCACTTACAATATACGCTTACTCTAGTTCAGGGGGTGTTTCGGAGATGACAGGTTCCCTTTAAGGCCCTACAGAGATTCCTGGGGTTTGTAAATTATTGAAGAAAACGTATTACACATTTTTCAATCATTTCCAAACCACTGACAGATTTAAACAGGAAATGGGCAGACTGAGGTGACAGGTGATGCCGGTGGATGGCCTAGTTCCAATCTTGAGCAGTACACGGTCAAATTATAAATTAGGTGCACTATTTCTTGGCTGAATCTTCATCTGTATGACTTTTGATACCTGACCCCTATTGCAGGTCATGGTATCCTCTACCTGACCAGGGCTAAGGCTCTGAGGGCATCTCAAAGGCTATACCACCACAGTATGTTTGCACTACTTTCCCCAATGCCTACTTAGCAATGCCAGCAGTTTAACATGCTGACGGATTGCCTTTAATGGTCTGTAGTGATTTTTCATCATTTATAGGATTTTTTTTTTCATTTTTAACTAAAGTTAGAGTGACACAGTCTACATGATGACAAAGTGTTCCACAATCTGCATAGGAATGAATTATGTTACAGGCTGCTTGATAGTGAAGTACTTTATGCCACGCAGTGCAAAATGTGTAATAGTGCCTCTACCTACAGTACCATGTACCATTTATAATACTGGTGAGGCACCAGGGCCAAGATGTGACTGTTACCTCTGCAGCTATAGCTATGCTCCTGATGTCATAGCTTGCATGTGGGTGAAGTAGGGCACAACCTTCTTAAAGATATTTCTTGTTAATAACAGGTTAGAGGTGCAAACTCTGCCTTTTAAATGGTTTATTTTGCTGGACAACTTTTCTCTTCTCACTATAGGTGGTAGAGTCAGTTTTCCACATTTGACATTCAAGGCGAATCAAATGTGCTCATCTCTCATTTCCTCAAATGTCTTTTAATCCTCAGCCCAACATATAGGTGCTAGAGTTCAATTTCAATCCAGTAGATTTTGCATACTAAAACCTTTGCATTTTTCATTCTTCTCTGATTTATTCTTCTGACACAAACAATTGTAGACCCTTCCATTTTCTTTTTCCCAAAGCTTATTTAGCATCAGCATATGTCACAGAATTGTACATAGATTATCATTACTCACTAAACTATCAGTACATTTTTTGGGAGTGGATGTGGTTTCAGAGCACCAGAAGGAAATTCATGTAAAGACAGGGAAAGTAGTTATGAACAAATCCCCCAAAACGTTAAGTTGAAAGTCATCAGATTTGATTTGAATAAATTCAACCCTAATCGAAAGGGTTCCAATTGTCTTGAAAAGTTGTGTATGACCCTCGGAGGTCTCCTAGGACTGTATCCAACCCTTTTCAAGCTCTTCAACTTCAAAACAGCATTAGTAATGTCAGTGAGAGTTACATATACTGTATGCCTGGGGTAAATGGATGGCAGACGATGGTAACAAACTGCCTGGCTAATAACTCATAATCTATAAAATGGTGGCAACCATTTTGAGCCATTCATGAGAAATGAATCCCAAATGTTTTAGATTTTCTAAAATCCAAAATTTTGGCAAAATGTATGACAAATTTGATTTGTGCTGAATTTATTCACTTATCTCAAAGGAAAAACATACAAACTACATGTAGATGTTGCCTAGTGCTTTAAGTTGGTGCTGCTGACCATTGACCCACCATGCTGCCATTTGCTAAGGGGATATTTGATAAACTGCAAAAAGATTTTGCACTAGGATGTCAGATTTTCCGGTGATCTTGAACATATGGGTTCAACCAAAGTACTTGACTCATCCACAAAAAATTTCTTCTCAGTCTTTACACTAGGTAAGGGAAATTTTGCCATGTATTGCCAGTTCACATTTTTCCATATTTTCAGTTGTCAGAAATCTACTCAGATTAGAAACACCTGTAAATATTTTAAAAGGTTTTTCTAAGAATTTCATACCGATCGGTGGGCGTCCAACACGCAAGATCCTTGCTAATCAGCTGTTCGAGAATGCACTAGTGCTTGCAGTAGCACCATGCCCTTCTCTCAGCTCATCATGCACAGCGCCGTCCATCAGCTGCACCTAGCTATGTCACCGATGAATATGACGTAACTTGGTCTAGGGAAAGCTGCGAGAAGACTGTAATGTTACTGCGAGCGTTGGTGCCTTCTCAAACAGCTGATTGGCAGATGTCCCGGGTGTTGGACCTCCACCAATCAGATACTGATGACCTATCCAGAGGATAGATCATCAGTATAAAAACCTCAGAAAACCTCTTTAAATAGTGCAGTAAAATGGTAGAATCTATCCTGGGCCATTAACATTTGTTCTCAGTCATGAAGCTGCTAATTTACTTGAACATTTGAAAGGAAGTATAGACTGCAAACATATTGTAGATTACAATTTGGGGTTCTGACCAAAGCGAATATTAAGTTTCTCCTTAAAGAGTTTTTTTTTTCTCCCACAGAGATAAAATAGCAGCTAATTTTTCGAATCCAAACACTTCACGTTAGGTCCCTTTGTTAAGCAGTTCTGCTCATTTCATTTGTTTCTGTTACAGCTCTGTGACCACTTGTATTTACATACGCAGGGAATCCTGCTGTTCACAACTCCCCGCTCTCAAGACAGGGCAATTAATCATTCCCAAATCTTCCTGCAGAGCATTCAATGAACTTGACAGAATGTACAGCCAATCACATGGAGCAGGTGGGACTTCAACCTGCGGGGGAGCCTAGCTCTCACACAGCCCTCTGGAAAGCAAAACCAGGTCTCCTTCTAGCAAGTTACTCTTTATAGGCTAAACACATGGCAGATACTGAAAGCTACACTGGAAATGTTCTCATATATATTTTGATAATGATTATGGATAATCTCTAATTAAAAGGTGCAATACATCTTTTCAGTAATATACATGCAAATAATCTTAACTGTATCTGCTTGTTTTTAATTGTCCATCTAAGTCATTCTGGCCATAGACATGCTGATCTGGTTACCATACAAAGAATATAAAGAGGACCTGTCACCGCTCCTGACATATCTGTTTAGTAACTACAGTACTTGCATTCCCCATGTAACAATAATTCTGGAGCATCTATTCTTACGACTCTATGATGTACCATTCCTGCTAGAAATTGAGAATTGCTAGCAGTTTGAAATGAAGTACAAGATGGGTGTTACCAGCTGGGGGTGTGTCCCTACAATGTCTAACACTACCCAATCAGTGCTGCTAGTATCATACTGTGCAAGGACACAAATCAACTAGTAACACCCAGCAAGATCTTTACTGCAAACCACTTTCAATTCATTCAGAACTTCTTAGATGTAATAATAAAGAAAACGCACAAAATAGAGTCATAGGAACAGGTGCTCTAGAACTGTTATTGCATGGAGGATGCAAGTAGTTACTAAAAACAGACATGTCAGAAGAGGTGACAGCTCCTCTTTAATATTTTTCATTCGGAACGGGGAGGAGTACATAACATCTCAAATTACTGTTTTTTAAATCCTAGGATGGGGGCACATTCTAAATATTTTACTTTAAGTGCAAAGACAGGATATCTTGCCCTGGGGTGACGGGAGGTGTTGTTTAGTTAGTTCCTGTCCATAAATATCTCATATCAGCCATCTATGTGTTATACATGCTATACCCTTTTTGGTGCCAATATTCAAAAAGGGTCCAAAAACAGAGCCCGGGAACTATAGGCCGGTAAGTTTAACATCTGTAGTGGGTAAACTGTTTGAAGGTTTTCTAAGAGATGCTATCTTGGAGTACCTCAATGAAAATAAGCAAATAACTCCATATCAGCATGGCTTCATGAGGGATCGGTCGTGTCAAACCAATTTGATCAGTTTCTATGAGGAGGTAAGTTCTAGACCTGACGGCGGGGAATCAATGGATGTCGTATATCTGGACTTCTCCAAAGCATTTGACACTGTACCACATAAAAGGTTAGTATATAAAATGAGAATGCTTGGCCTTGGAGAAAATGTCTGTATGTGGGTAAGTAAATGGCTCAGTGATAGAAAACAGAGGGTGGTTATTAATGGTACATACTCAGAGGTACCACAGGGGTCAGTATTGGGCCCTATTCTCTTCAATATATTTATTAATGATCTTGTAGAAGGCTTGCACAGTAAAATATCAATTTTTGCAGATGACACTAAACTGTGTAAAGTAATTAACACAGAAGAGGACAGTACACTGCTACAGATGGATCTGGATAGACTGGAGGCTTGGGCAGAGAAGTGGCAGATGAGGTTTAACACTGACAAATGTAAGGTTATGCATATGGGAAGGAATAATGCAAGTCACCAGTACATACTAAATGGTAAAACATTGGGTAACTCTGACATGGAAAAGGACCTAGGAATTTTAGTGAACAGCAAACTAAGCTGCAGAAACCAGTGTCAGACAGCTGCTGCCAAGGCCTATAAGATAATGGGTTGCATCAAAAGGGGCATAGATGCCCGTAATGAGAACATAGTCCTGCCACTTTACAAATCACTAGTCAGACCGCACATGGAGTACTGTGTACAGTTCTGGGCTCCTGTGAACAAGGCAGACATAGCAGAGCTGGAGAGGGTTCAGAGGAGGGCAACTAAAGTCATAGCTGGAATGGGTGGACTACAGTACCCAGAAAGATTATCAAAATTAGGGTTATTCACTTTAGAAAAAAGACGACTGAGGGGAGATCTAATAACTATGTATAAATATATCAGTACAGAGATCTCTCCCATGATCTCTTTATCCCAAGGACAGTGACCATGACGAGGGGACATCCTCTGCGTCTGGAGGAAAGAAGGTTTGTTCACAAAAAATAGAAGAGGATTCTTTACGGTAAGAGCAGTGAGACTATGGAACTCTCTGCCTGAGAAGGTGGTGATGGTAAGTTCACTAAAAGAGTTCAAGAGGGGCCTGGATGTATTTCTGGAGGGTAATAATATTACAGGTTATAGTTACTAGATATGGGTTGTTGTTGATCCAGGGAGTAATTCTGATTGACTGATTGGAGTCGGGAAGGAATTTTTTCCCCTAAAGTAAGGAAAATTGGCTTCTACCGCACAGGGGTTTTTTGCCTTCCTCTTGATCAACTTGTAGGAAAACAGGTCAAACTGGATGGACAGATGTCTTTTTTTTGGCCTTATAAACTATGTTACTATGTTACTATATAAACAAGCAATTCCCCTCCCAAGCCAGGTCACCAAGATTACATTATGAAATTTTAGCAGCACATAAACACATAGCCTTTATCTGTTATTATTTTCTGATTATATTTTATGTTCCGTTTACTGAACATGATTATGGGGGCGGCCATCTTGCCTGAGGTGTTCTTAACAGCATTTAGAAATAACAGCTTTATGGCAGCCTCATGGGCCATAGACACAATGGTCAGGAGGCATCTCATTGTCTTCTAGGGTGACCTGTGCAGAGGTGATTGTACAAGCAAGGAGTGGATAAGCAGTGCAGTCATTCTAATCCTGCCTGTAATGATCAGCAGATAACTGCAGTAAGGTGATCTGTACACACCAAGAAGTGGCATCTATTATTAGGATTTAATGTTTTTTGTTTAAATATAGATAGTGTCATGGAAAATTAAAAAATACCATCAACAAAAATTCTTTAAAAATGTGTTTAAAATAAAAACATGATATCTGATGACACACTCCCCTTAAGGGACATTTATCAAATGTTGTACGTCACTATTATGGCGTAAAAAAGTCGCAAATTATGGAACATGTCAAATTTATGCCATAAATTGCAACTTTTCAGTTCTGTCACCACTTTTCAAAAGTAGCAAGAAAGTGGGTGGGGTATAATAGGAGGAGTGTGACCTCCCATAGCTTCACTGAAGAAGCTCAAAGTTGTTTGAATTTCTGGTGCACGGACTGCCTGGATATAGCTAAACTTTTTGAAGGGCATCTGTCAGCAGATTTGTACCTATGAAACTGGCTGACCTGTTGCATGTGCACTTGGCAGCTGAAGACATCTATGTTGGTTCAATGTTCATATGTGCCCACATTGCTGAGAAAAATAATGTTTTAAAATATATGCAAATGAGCCTTTAGGAGCAACGGGTGTGTTGTCATTATTACATCATTACACCTAGAGGCTCTGCTCTCTCTGCAACTGCCACACCCTCTCCACTTTGACTGATAGGGAGAAATGTGATGATTTTTTCACTGCCTGGTCCGGTGAATCAAAGTGAAGAGGACGTGAAAGTTAAAGAGAGAGCAGAGCACAAATCTGCTGACAGTGCCCTTTAAGCCTGTGCCTGATAATAAATTTGGCACATTCTGCACTGACAGTATTTGTATTACCAGCCTTAGTATATCTGTCCCTTTATTTTCTGTGAATTGAGTTGTACTTATATATTTATTTATTACACTCACTTATATAGTGCTGACATATTCCGCACTCAAGCTGTCCCCAATAAGTGCATAGTAAAACCATCCACCATACAATAAAGTGAATATGAGGACACATTGCGGTACCTATAAAGAAATACACACAATGGGCAACATACTTGAAAACGTTGCTGAAAGGTAAAAACATTAGTGCAAACAATCCAGTGCAAACAATATAGTGCAAATACATTATAGGTATAATGTAAACATTTTAAATATCACCTACCTAGTATGCTCACGGACACGTTTAAGTCTCTTTTCTTCTGACGCTTGTCATAGAACTGGAACAGAGTCCCAAACTCAGTTGCAATTTGTAATCCACATAGGTAAAATTGTAATCCAAATGGGTAAAAAAATAGCAGCAAAGGTTCCTTAAAAAACCCTCTTTCAAGGGGCTCCCCAATAACCTGAAAAGGGGGAAAAAAGGGATGAGGCGCACGTATGTGCAACTTGGTTAAAACTTTTTTTTTTTATAGGGGGAGTCCTGACAATCCATGTCCATCTGGGTGAGGACAAATGCAGGGCAACAAAAATAAAAACAAACGCCAACTAGTGCTCACCCTTCAGGATAAGTCCACGTTGTGGCTCCCATAAAAGCTGCAGGATCCTTACTTAAGGGCCAGCAGGTCCTCTTCACTGCTGCTGGAGCTAAAAGAGACGAGAGGGCACTCCTGCCCCATGAAAGCGACACTGGCTGCGGCAGCAGATCCCCACCGACCTCTCAGGAATGGTGTTGGTAGTGACTGGGCGGTCACACTGGCAAGGGCCGTGGCAACTTGGGCCTTGCCCTTTACCTTGTAGTGGCCAGATCCTCCCACCGGCATACAAGGTAACAGAATCTCCGGCTGTAAGGGCTCTGGTAACGGTCTTCCGCGAGTGGCAGACTGTGTGGCCTGCACCTGCCATGGCAGTTGGTATTGTACCACCGATGGCTGGTACACGAAACTGTTGGTGGTCATCTGTCCCACATAAAGGCAAATTTGGTATCAGGGGTTCCAGCTGAGCTTGGGATTTCTCCTCAGATCGCAGAGTCCCATCATTGGTCTCATGGGAACACCGAGCCTCTTTTGCGGCTTGGGCCTCCTCACTCCAGTCTTCCGGGGGCGCTGCAGGAGTAGCTGGTCGCTTAAGGATTTTCACCCCAGTAGCAAAGTGGCCTTGGAGGCTCTTCATAGGGGTATACTCCACGTAATCCCCTGCGTGGAGATTGTGGCGGGCGGGCGGACGGAAGATACGGCCGCTTTACAGAACGGCGGTTGACATATAATTCTTCTGCCATCTCCTCATCGGCAATGAAACCTACTCCCTGTTCCACACTGAACCAAATAACGGTACCCTTTCGGCGCTCCAGCTTGGGGTCACTGGACCGTGGGTGCTCCAACACCTGCACAACCCACTCCTCTACCAACTTTTTGTATTCCCAGAGGGTCAAGGCGTTCCGGGCACCTAAACCGACTTCTTAGGATGCCGGACATATTGAGAGACGTAGATCTCCTCCGGTTCCTTCTCCTCATAGGGGTCGGTGCCCCACACCATGCCTCCCCAGCCAGGGCCTCGCTGTGTTGCCATCTTAATTGCCTCATCTTCCTCGCGCACTGGAGAAGGGGGAGGAGCTACTGGGGAGGAGTCTGCATCTCTAATGAATTGAATTCATACGCAACAGCGTATAGAGTAACTTATACGTAGCAATAGCGTATAATTTATAGAACAAACTATGTAGCGAATGGGTACAAAGCCGAAGCGAATCACCTAATATTCGAATTTGCTTCGCAGCTAAAAATTCCCAAGATTCGATACGAATTAATGAATCGATGAATCAATTCGCTCATCTCTACTCTCTAGTAGCACATATGGAAAAGATAACTGTAAAATACATTTAGTACAAGGGTTAAAAAAATGTTATATCACTGTTCATAATTCCTTTTCAGGATAAATATATTTAAGTGCTATTTTTACAATGTGTGTCATCATAGAATTGAAAATGAAGCCCATGTTCTCTTGGAAGGTACATTATGATCTGGTAGGCAGGTGCGAGTGTTCTCTCACACCATACTAAGGAGCAGTGATAGGGACAAGTATGCTTTTTGACACATCATATATCATATGCCTTTCTAATGTGCCAATTAGAATTCAAGTCCCCTTAGCACATTACGAGTCTCCTCTCCCAACCTTAAGTGATAACATTCTGTGACCTCATTCAAAGATTCTCCACCCAAAATGATAAAATGACATATTGCTCAGAGCTGAGCTGTGAAACATATTTAGAACAAATGAATAAGAAAAGACTACGTGTAACACATCTCAAGGAAGTTAAAAAAAACTGTGCTTTACATGCAAGTAATTATTTCATGTGAAATGAGACTGTATGGATTTTTAGGTTCTACTAATCAGTAGCAGCTGAATCAATAAAAAACATTCCTTCCTCGTCCTCTAGATTTTATTTCACATAGAAAGCAGTTAGTGTTCTCAGAATATTCTCCATGTAGATGGTATGTGCCATGTCTATTATCTTAATATGTCTAATTAACATAAAGCAGCAGTATGCAGAGAGGACAATTATATATTTACAGGGAAAATATACAAATTAGTTTTATGAGAAGGTCATCACTAGTTATGCATGGCCAATTATTTCCACTGTAGTAGTAAATGAATGATTTCATATAGGGTTCGTTCACAATAAATTATTCAGTAGGGGGTCATCTAAAAATTTACAATTTCGGGAACAAAATTATCTTTTTAAGGCTGAACCAATACACTGATCTTGTATCTTTCCTGTCCATTATGTCATCCTTGTGATGTCATCAGTTCACATAAAAAATATGACAAAATTATGTTTCAGTGGAATAGCAAAGGCCTGACCATACTGTATTATCAAAATCTTGTGGCCAGTTTGCAGACCTGAACATGTCCATAGAAAATCATAGGTGTTTGTTTGCATTGGTACACTTTTTCTAGAGAATGTATGTACAAGTGTTCTAAAGAAAGATATGTTAGACTATTGCGTAAGTGGTTCTCTGGGAATTATTTAACATGGTCGCCAACAACCTGTCTCAGAATGTGAGGCAGACTGGTTGCCACTTGCCACCACTTGTGAGGGGGCAGAGTCTCACTCAGGGGTGGACTGGGAACTTAAAGTGGCCCTGAAAAAAATAGTAAAAGTGGCCCCATTTTGTAGTGTGGTCCAAATTGATGGAAGAAAGGGCCAACAATACCATATTGTGGCACATTATACCATCCCAACAGAGCCAAATACCACAGTCCATCACAAAATACTGCCAGCAGCACAAATTACATCTCCAAATCTGGCCGGCAGTGAGGAGAGCTCAGACAGCCCCCTGGGCATCGGTCCACTGGGAAATTTCCCTGTAAAGTCTATGGCCAATCCGCCCCTGGTTTCACTACACTGCTGTAGAATTGGTGGCAATGATGTGATCCTGCCTGGGATATGCCATCACAATTGAGCAGCCTGACAGAATATCTCACCAAAATGTACTATATGCAAGGACCAGTGAGACCTCGACCCCTCACCCCACTAGGCAGCTCTGCAGGTGATGGCAATCAGTCCTGCTCACATTTTAGGCCTTTAAATTAAACCTGCTAGGGAGCCATGCCATCACATTTACACTACCTGCACACTTTGCGGATTACGCACGTTTTTTGCTGTGCAGATTCTTTATGGGAAAACTGCAATGTAGCCCTTTAGAATAAACATACAGGACCCCTTTAAATTAAACATACGAGAGAGCCATGCCAGCGCATTTATGTTACCTTCTCACTTTTAGGGTTACACACGTTTTTTGCTGTGCAGATTCTCATATGGGAAAACCGCAATGTAATACAAACAAAGATTAGACAAATCTCATGTACACTTTGCTTTTTTATTATGTGTAAGAATTGATCTGCTGTGCATATTTCGAAATCCACAGCATGTCAATTTTCTGTGCGGTTCTTTTGTGCGCATTTCACCCTATTCAGTGAAATCTGTGTCAAAACCACATCAAACCCACACCTAAAACCACAAATAACACATTTGTTTTTTGTGTAGAAATGTGCACATAAATTTCTGCAGAATTTCTGCAAGACAGTCTACATCCATGTGCAGGTACCGTAATGAAGTGTTTTAGACACTTTTTGCTCCATGCCCAACAAGAGGCGTGGCTAAGTAGAAAAGGGGTCATGGCAGCACCATGCGCCAAAATTGCTCCAGAATTTTAGCACACAATTATGGCTAAGAAAGCCAATAACTAGGGGATATAATCTTAAACTTAACAGTCTAAGGATGCATCAGATTTTTTTTATTTTCATTTTGCATAAAGCACTGTGATAAATCGGCACATCTTTAGATTTTATAGTCTAAGGAAGTGAAGTATCAAGATGCAACTTTTTGAACTTCACCAGGGGTCCGGAGCACACTTGATAATAGGCATATTATCAATATGAAAAACTTTTTTAAATCAGGGCCAATAGACTTCTATATTATCAATCAATGCTCATTTAAGGCTGTAATTGCCTCATGTAAAAGAACAATTCAGAAGACTATGAATAATTTTAAAGGAAGACTGTTTTGGGCCTTATCCATGCATCAGAAAAATCTCAAGCGGAAATATAAGCATGAAGCACATATTTTCACTGAAAATTACCCATTGAAATATACATATTTTACAGCAGATTTATGTTAAAATCTATGGTGGAAAATATATGCCTTGACTGGCCCAAGCCTTACAGTAAATGTGGGCAACACATGTACAAGAAAATCTACATAAGTTATTAAAAAGGTACACCTAGCAATTGCTATTTTTGAATGCTGTTTAGCAAACATCAGGTCAAAATACATTTGTTTGGCTAGCTTCACACTAGTTCTAGACATCTCCAGCAGGCTGTTCTGGCAGGGAGCAGCCTGTCGGAGATGTCTGGATCCGGCAGTGTCGGAAGCTGCCTGAAGGCCAACTGACCCCATAAACTATCATGATGACCGGCGTAGATCCACAACCCAAAAAAATATGCAGAGAAATGGTCAGACTAAAACTGCTAGACCCTTAGTTCTCCTTTGGAAAATCCGGGGCAAATTCTGAATCAATTCACTCATCAATAATATCCCTACTTCCACTGATATCACAAGTGCTGAAACCAGAGAACTTTTTTTGGCAGAGAGAAGAACTACATGAAATATTTGATCCTTATAAAATAAAAAATAATACCGCTAGATGTGACTTCACCACTATTACTACTTACCGTATCATGGGACCAGTAATTTTTCAGTAAATTTTCCCTGCAATAAGTGTAGGAGATCAGCAATCAAGAAGAACAGAGTGGGTAAAATCATTCCTTATTATGTTGCTCTGACCTTTTAAAATTCCAAAACCAAAACATCCTACCCCAACTGCTAAGATAAGTAGTATGAAGAGATAACAGTAGAGTGCCATAATAACACAGGATGTACAATACATACCCTCATACATTATTTTAAAATGTTTGCAGACATTTAACGACTAAATTGTAAAAAGTAAATGTATTTTTTTCTTTTTTTCCAATTTATTTCTCTCTATACTCTTGTGCACTAGTCATAACAATTTTTCCCATAGAAATGATAGTGTAGTTTCTGGATATTTCTTGCCACTTATACAGTACCAACATCAGTGCCAGTGCCTGGTGTTTACCCTCTTCATGTCCTATCCATGGCTCTTGGGATATTTTTCCACCATATTTCCTAACCGGGCACTGTCTGGTAGGAGGGGATACCTGCAAAAGTTTTCATCACCAAGTAGAAAAGTATATAGAAACCCAACAGACCTAAACCCCTCGCTTTCAAGAGCCATATGTCCAGCCTTCACCAACATATTCTGATGCATTGCAATCCACTGATTAGATGATCCTATAGGCCAATTACAAATGGTAAAAGTTACTGTGGTCTGATGTTACAAGGCAAAGTATTCTGGAATGTACTCTAGGTGGGAAAAAGAGAGAGCTTGGAATCATAAGGAATTGGCAAACCAAAGAATATGGTTAAACTGGTAGGCAGGGGTAAGAGAGAGGATAGTAGAGGCCTTGATGGCTGGAAGAAAGCAAAGATTATAGTATAGCCACTAGACTTAAAGGGGTTTTCTAGGAGTTCAGTAATGATGGCCTAGGTCATCAATATCTGATCGAAGGGGGTTTGACTTCCATTACCCCTGCCGATTAAGTGTTTGAAGAAGACAGAGCTCTCTGGTAGCTCTGCAGGTTCTTCACAGCTATCAAAGAACAGGGCTGTGCATTGTATAATAGACGTACTTGGTGTTGCAGCCCAGGGCCATTCACTTGACCATGTGACCAATGAACGTGAAGTGACTGGCCTAGGAAGAGGCTGGCACTGGAGCATTTCAGCCTCTTCAAACAGCTGATTGGAGGGGTAGCTGGAAGTCAGAGCCCAACAATCAAATATTCAAGACCTATATTGAGGACAGGTCATCAGTATTGAACTTTTGGAAAACCCCTTTAAAGGGAATCTGTCACCTATTTCTAATACTGTATATGTAACCAATGCCAATACAATGTACATCCATCCAGCATCATTTAAACCATACCTTTTTAGCTGTATCTCTACTTCTGAACTCCAGAAAATATGCTTTGATTGGTGTGCAAATGAGGCCCTAAGTGTCCAGCAAGGTGTCATTTCAAGACCCCAAACCTGCCTCCTGCAAGAGTCCAAGACAGCTTCTTCATTTCTAGCATTACCTTCCCTTTCTATTTCCACTCCACCCCCTCTTCTAAGACATCACTATGTCCATTCAACTCTACTTGCAACCTCAGCCTGGGTCTCACTGAAATCTTGAGCAGGCGTAGAGCAGGACTCTGCCTGCAATTGAGAATCTAAACTTGTGAATCTGTGGTGCATGTGCTCTATCTACATTGAGCCCAATGCCCACTGCAGGTAAGGCTGCGCTCAGGCACAGGCAGATTAATGCTCTGCATCTGCATGAGATTTCAGTGAGAACATAAGTTGAATTCACAGGTGAAGTTGAATGGAAATAGTGTCTTCTCAGAAGAGGGGGGCGGAATTGAAAGCACAAGGGAAGGTAATGCTAGAAATGAAGAGACTGTCTTGGGCTCTTGTGAAAGGTGGGTTTGGGCTCTTGGGACAGATGGGCTTGGGCTCTTAGAGAAGGCAGTACTGGGCTCTTGAAACAGTTAATGGACTCAAATAGAGCGTGTGGGATTAGTATAGTATCAATTTGTTGTAATATAAGTATCAAGTTGAAGTAGTTAGTGTGAAAATTATTAGGCTTTAGGCTACTTTCACACTAGCGACAGGGGTGTCCAGCAGGCTGTTCCGGCGGGTGAACAGCCTGCCGGATCTGTGCTGCCGCTAGTGCACCTGTGCAGCTGGAACTCCGGTCCTTCCCCATTCACTATAATGGGGCCGGGCCGGAGTTTCGGCCGCAGCACAGCAAACATGTCGAGAGGCAGACATGCACTAGCGGCAGCATGGATCCGGCAGGCTGTTCACCCACCAGAACAGCCTGCAGGACACCCCTGCCTCTAGTGTGAAAGTAGCCTTAGATTGCTATTACAATTATTATTGTGATATTTCCTGATCCACTGATATGACACATATAAAAGATATTTACATTTTTGTTTAATTTACAATGAGAGCAAACTTTCCACCTTGTTTCTGTTGTATTGCTATACCTCTGCCATACTAGTGGAAAGCTGTCATCTCTGATTGGTGGTGATTCATCAAACTCCTTTTTTCGTGTTAACGTGGCCATTCCAGCCGCAACACCCATTGACTTGATACTGGAGTAGAAGTTCCCAGCGTAGCAGCCACATTAACACATAAGAGAGATTGATGAATTGCACCCTCTGATACTATGTGACTGTCACTGATCTGGAGTCAGCTCCCTGTTCTGAATTTCTGCATATCTGATAATGTGCTAAGCACGTCAGCGGTAGAGGGGAAATCTCTTCCCAAATTAGTATGAGAAGAAAAAAAAAAATCTATTGGGCTTCAGGACAACATTTTCACATAGTTAATCAGAAACACTAAGGTCAAAAATCATGTTATGTAGATATCAGTGACTCCAGCCAGCTTTGGTCACAGTTATAAAAGGGAAGCACAAAAAAAGAAAAGAATGTCGATTCTGAACTGTATTGTTTGCAAAGGGCACCAGACCATTTGATATGAAAATACCTTTGTTTTCAGAGTTTTGCCACATCGGCATGTTTTTCTCACATGGAGGGGAGATGTGAAGAACACCCACACCATTATGTGTAGTGTGTATGCACATACTTTATGTAATTTAGTATATAGTGAAAAAACTCTACGTACAAACACACACATAAAAAAGAGGGAGATTTATCAAACCTGGTGTAAAGGAAAACTGGCTAAGTTGCCCAATCAGATTCCACCTTTCATTTCCCAAAGGAGTTCTGAAAAATTAAAGGTGGAATCTGATTGGTTGCTATGGGCAAATAAGCCAGTTCTACTTTACACCAGTTTTGATAAATCTCCCCCAAGAATGTTCTAATTATAACTGTCAATGTTATAATCTATTTTAAGTTGAAAAACTATTGATATTAATATACATCTAGAGGCTCTGCTCTCTCTGCAACTGCTGCACATTCTGCACTTTCAGTGACTTTAGGAAAAGTCAGGGCCAGACGTGATGGCTTTTATACTGCCTGGCCCTGTCAATCAAAATGCAGAGGGTGCAGCAGTTTCAGAGAGAGCAGATCCTATAGGTGTAACAGCAACACCCCCGTTGCTCCTAGAAGTGAATTGGTCAGTAGATTCATGCAAAGATTTGGATTTAACTGGAATACAAATTTGTGAGACGTTTTGAAACTAATTCAATTCTTTTTCAATTGAAGCGCTAATCTTTGGTCCTTAATTAGTGCTAGTGTTGTCTGAAACAAGTTGACCCGAGGTTTCCCAGGTGTGTACATGCTCTGATCTGTATATTTATTCTCTGCTGCTTGGATCATGGTGTTAAAGGAACTTTAATAAAACAATGACTTTTTTTTAGACAGGAGAATTGTGCGGGATCTTACCTACAGTAGTGGTAGTGCTCATAACAACAAAATAATTGAAATCTTTATGGATACATTTATTTATTTTATGTACTTTATTTATTTTTATGTACTATATAGCACTACTATATTCCACAGCGATTTACAGACATTAGCATCCAACTGTCCCCAATGGAGCTCACAATCTAAGTTCCCTATCATTATGTCTTTGGAGTGTGGAAGGAAACCGGAGTACCCGGAGGAAACCCAAGCAAATACAGGAAGAACATACAGTCATGGCCAAAAGTTTTGAGAATGATACAAATATTAATTTTTACAAAGTCTACTGCTTCAGTTTTTATAATGGCAATTTGCATATACTCCTGAATGTTATAAAGAGTGATCAGCTTAACAGCAATTACTTGCAAAGTCAATATTTGCCTAGAAAATGAACTTTATCCCCCAAAACACATTTCAACATCATTGCAGCCCTGCCTTAAAAGGACCAGCTAACATCATTTCAGTGATTGCTCCATTAACACAGGTGTGGGTGTTGATGAGGACAGGGCTGGAGATCAATCTGTCATGATTAAGTAAGAATGACACCACTGGACACTTTAAAAGGAGGCTGGTGCTTGTCATCATTGTTTCTCTTCTGTTAACCATGGTTATCTCTAAAGAAACACGTGCAGTCATCATTGCACTGCACAAAAATGGCCTAACAGGGAAGAGTATCGCAGCTAGAAAGATTGCACCTCAGTCAACAATCTATCGCATCATCAAGAACTTCAAGGAGAGAGGTTCCATTGTTGCCAAAAAGGCTCCAGGGCGCCCAAGAAAGACCAGCAAGCGCCAGGACCGTCTCTTAAAAGTGTTTCAGCTGCGGGATCGGGCTACCAGCAGTGCAGAGCTTGCTCAGGAATGGCAGCAGGCAGGTGTGAGTGCATCTGCACGCACTGTGAGGCGGAGACTCTTGGAGCAAGGCCTGGTCTCAAGGAGGGCAGCAAAGAAGCCACTTCTCTCCAGAAAAAACACCATGGACAGACTGATATTCTGCAAAAGGTACAGGGAGTGGACTGCTGAGGACTGGGGTAAAGTCATTTTCTCTGATCAATCCCCTTTTCGATTGTTTGGGACATCTGGAAAACAGCTTATTCGGAGAAGACGAGGTGAGCGCTACCACCAGTCTTGTCTCATGCCAACTGTAAAGCATCCTGAAACCATTCATGTGTGGGGTTGCTTCTCAGCCAAGGGAATCGGCTCTTTCACAGTCTTGCCTAAAAACACAGCCATGAATAAAGAATGGTACCAGAATGTCCTCCGAGAGCAACTTCTCCCAACCGTCCAAGAGCAGTTTGGCAATCAACAATGCCTTTTCCAGCATGATGGAGCACTTTGCCAGAAATCAAAGGTGATAACTAAATGGCTCAGGGAACAAAACATAGAGATTTTGGGTCTATGGCCTGGAAACTCCCCAGATCTTAATCCCATTGAGAACTTGTGGTCAATCATCAAGAGACGGGTGGACAAACAAAAACCTACAAATTCTGACAAAATGCAAGTATTGATTGTGCAAGAATGGACTGCTATCAGTCAGGATTTGGTCCAGAAGTTGATTGAGAGCATGTCAGGGAGAATTGCAGAGGTCCTGAAGAAGAAGGGTCAACACTGCAAATATTGACTTGCTGCATTAACTCATTCTAACTGTCAATATAAGCTTTTGTTACTCATAATATGATTGCAATTATATTTCTGTATGTGATAAAAACATCTGACAAACACACATAAAAACCAGAGGGCAGCAGATCATGTGAAAATATAATATTTGTGTCATTCTCAAAACTTTTGGCCATGACTGTACAAACTCCATGTAGATGTTGTCCTTGGTCGGGTTTGAACCCAGGACCCCAGTGCTAACCACTGAGCCACTGTGCTGCCCACGGGCCTATATATGATAAAGATGTACATAATAGACAGACAGATAGATCGATTGATATATATATATATATATATATATATATATATAATTGATAGATGATAGATGGATATTAGATTTAGGCTTGATCGAATCGAGCTTCACATTCAAAAACATTGTTGTTAATGCTGTTTCCATAGAGCATTAAAATGTATTGGCTTCGTGTCACCAGAAGTGGCGCGAGACTTTGGTAAATTAATAGAGTATTCCTAATAAACATTTTAAAATAGGAATCCAAAGTGGGCTTTGGTACCGAGGTACTAGCCAGTATCAAAGCTCACTCTTGATTCACATTTTAAATTGTTTTTAGTTGTGCAGATATGAATACAGTAGTAATTCACTGAAGCCTCACGTGATGAACATTGGCCCCAGGGAGCCAATACATTTTAGTGTTGTACGGAAACAGAATTTATAACAACGTTTTTGAAAAATTGATGTCGGATCTATGATCTGAAGCTCTGTTTGTTCAACCCTTATTAGATCGACAGGTAGATAGATAGATAAATAGATAGATAGGTAGATAGATACTGTAGATATGAGATAGATAGATAGATAGATAGATAGATAGATAGATAGATAGATAGATAGATATTTAGTAACATCATATTGCAAAGCAAGTAATACCATTTAACCATCCATTCTTGGTAACTGGATATCATACTTCTTAGCGAGAATCCCTAGAGTTCACTATATCCATATTTTCAATTTTTAATTACAAGCAGTTCTTGGCAGCCATAGATTTCAGAATCAACTGTTCTTGCAAAGTTATTTTCCCACTGATAGGAATTACCACTTTGGATCCCTATCAAAACTGAAGGCTGAGAATTTTTGTGAGGAAATGTCTATACCAAAGTGACCCCTTCTTTGAGAGAGACATCCATGGGCTTGTTGTATTCAGTTGTGATATGAATGAAAGTTTCTGACCTTTAAAGTGGGAAAGTGGCAGATATAAATCATTGATCTATAGAGCAGGAAAAAGCTACAACAATTACACAGCGGATATAGTGAAATATGTGTAGATTTATGTTTTCGCATTATCCCACTACAAAAACAGCTATTCCCATTCCCAGCAGGCCAGCACTATATAGATACACACAATTTATGTCCTGCAATAAAGGCTTTATATTAAATAGCAATTATGAAGGTAGTCATGGTGTATTTTTTTTAAATGGCCACAATGTTTTAATAGTGCACAAAGGCAGTAAGTTAACTATTAGTTAAGAAAGCACTCTTGCAAAAATTGTTATTTTCTAAGAATAAAGATTTTTGCAGGAGTGCTTCTTTAAATATTAAAACAATACTCTGTGTACAGTCATGGCCAAAAGTTTTGAGAATGACACAAATCTTCTATTTTCACATGATCTGCTGCCCTCTGTTTTTTATGTGTGTTTGTCAGATGTTTTTATCACATACAGAAATATAATTGCAATCATATTATGAGTAACAAAAGCTTATATTGACAGTTAGAATGAGTTAATGCAGCAAGTCAATATTTGCAGTGTTGACCCTTCTTCTTCAGGACCTCTGCAATTCTCCCTGGCATGCTCTCAATCAACTTCTGGACCAAATCCTGACTGATAGCAGTCCATTCTTGCACAATCAATGCTTGCATTTTGTTAGAATTTGTAGGTTTTTATTTGTCCACCCGTCTCTTGATGATTGACCACAAGTTCTCAATGGGATTAAGATCTGGGGAGTTTCCAGGCCATGGACCCAAAATCTCTATGTTTTGTTCCCTGAGCCATTTAGTTATCACCTTTGCTTTATGGCAAGGTACTCCATCATGCAGGAAAAGGCATTGTTGATCGCCAAACTGCTCTTGGACGGTTGGGAGAAGTTGCTCTCGGAGGACATTCTGGTACCATTCTTTATTCATGGCTGTGTTTTTAGGCAAGACTGTGAGAGAGCCGATTCCCTTGGCTGAGAAGCAACCCCACACATGAATGGTTTCAGGATGCTTTATAGTTGGCATGAGACAAGACTGGTGGTAGCGCTCACCTCGTCTTCTCCGAATAAGCTGTTTTCCAGATGTCCCAAACAATCGAAAAGGGGATTCATAAGAGAAAATGACTTTACCCCAGTCCTCAGCAGTCCACTCCCTGTACCTTTTGCAGAATATCAGTCTGTCCCTGATGTTTTTTCTGGAGAGAAGTGGCTTCTTTGCTGCCCTCCTTGAGACCAGGCCTTGCTCCAAGAGTCTCCGCCTCACAGTGCGTGCAGATGCACTCACACCTGCCTGCTGCCATTCCTGAGCAAGCTCTGCACTGCTGGTAGCCTGATCCCGCAGCTGAAACACTTTTAAGAGACGGTCCTGGCGCTTGCTGGTCTTTCTTGGGCGCCATGGAGCCTTCTTGGCAACAATGGAACCTCTCTCCTTGAAGTTCTTGATGATGCGATAGATTGTTGACTGAGGTGCAATCTTTCTAGCTGCGATACTCTTCCCTGTTTGGCCATTTTTGTGCAGTGCAATGATGACTGCACGTGTTTCTTTAGAGATAACCATGGTTAACAGAAGAGAAACAATGATGCCAAGCACCAGCCTCCTTTTAAAGTGTCCAGTGGTGTCATTCTTACTTAATCATGACAGATTGATCTCCAGCCCGGTCCTCATCAACACCCACACCTGTGTTAATGGAGCAATCACTGAAACGATGTTAGCTGGTCCTTTTAAGGCAGCGCTGCAATGATGTTGAAATGTGTTTTGGGGGATAAAGTTCATTTTCTAGGCAAATATTGACTTTGCAAGTAATTGCTGTTAAGCTGATCACTCTTTATAACATTCTGGAGTATATGCAAATTGCCATTATAAAAACTGAAGCAGTAGACTTTGTAAAAATTAATATTTGTATCATTCTCAAAACTTTTGGCCATGACTGTATGTGTGAGAAAGAGAGAGAGGGAGAGAGAGAGTGAGAAAGAAAGAAAGAGAGAGAAAGAGAGAGAGAGAGAGAAGGAATATACAGTATATAGCGGGTCATTTATTAAACAGAATTACATCTCAATTAGGTCCATCTGTGACTTCTTCCTGCTCACACCAGGTCTAAAAAAAGTGAGCGTGGCGTGGGCAAGGAAGGAGGCCCGTCTTATTTAGCATTTTCTGTTTTAGGCACAGAAAATGGTCTAAATGTAAGATAGCTAGGAAGCTGTCTTACAATTGGAAGTGACGGAGAATCTGCAATAATTATGTAGAGGCCAGCGTCTCTTCATAACTCCGGCGTATCCACCGCCAGGTATAGGGCTTATTAAAGGGGTTCTCCAAGAGTATAAAATGTCCCATCAAATGCCGGGCCCCCCAAAATGGAATATACTTACCCCGCTCCCTGTGCCTCTCCTGGTCCCCGCACTGTCCCCAATGGCAGGCAGGGATGGGGACGAGCCCCCCCTAGCATTGGGTGATGCTAGGGAGGCTCATCCCCATCCCCGTCTGCCATTTGCTGCTACCCCCTGATACCGGATGTTTTCATTCATGCCTGGGGAGAAGCAGCAGCGGTGGTGCAGGGACCAGGAGTGGCGCAGGGAGCGGGGTAAGTATATACCATGTGGGTGGGTCCGGCATATGTGGAGATATTTTATACTCTTGGGGAGCCCCTTTAAGACCAGCATCTAAAACGCTGGTCTTAATAAACGTGCCCTATATTTTTTCTTCTAAGATACATACTTGTGCTAGGTTCTCTTTCAGAAGATTAAATTTGCTTTTCTCAAATACATTTTTTTACACTCTTCCTGATAAAACCATAATTATCACCAATTGACCAGTTGTACCCATTTAAGGGGTACCTCACCACAGACATTAATGGCATATCAGTATATCAAGGCAAAAATGCCATGAATCCAACCGGTGATAAGCAATTTTCTGAGTGGCTTTTTGGAAGGAAATTGACTATATTGGCCTTCAGCTGCTTATTTCAAACCAAAATGGTCTGCAGCACTGCACAGAGATTGCTGTCACTCACATCAGTTTCTGTCCCCAATAGAGCCTCTATTCTAAACTTCCTGTTTCTTACACTTACATACTAGGGACATTTTTAATGGAAACCTATCAATATGTTTTTAAAGTTTGGTAGGAAACTGTATGAAACCTGTTTAAAGGGAGTCTGTCACGTCATTTTCACCCAGATCACTAACAGAATTGCCCACAAAAGACTGCAAATACATTCCGAACATACTTGTTTGTGCATTTTGTCTTTATTCCATGCCTAGAAAAAGTGCTTTTATTCTTCTGAAAAATGACTCCCAATTGCTTTAGTTGCTCATATCTTGGGTTTGGTAGCACCTAGAGATTTGGACCTGGTCTTGTTTGAAAGCTGAAGATATAGCAGCCAGACATTGAATCAGTTGTGAAATCAATGATACCTGTTTTTTCTTTCACTTTAAACTGCGTTTTCTGAAATCATGATTTCTAACAGGAATATCTTCTGATACTGGTATTGTTTGAAAGCTTGGAATGCAAGGACTGCAAGGAGTGACCCAATATCACCGAATTAGCCATTCAGGCTCAACCAAACCTTGAAATTAAATTAAACCATCTCACACATTTTGTGTGAAATTGTGGGCTGGCCACATCTTTATTTATCCATAACAATATGAGCCCTGAAAACACATTTTAACACAACCCAACTTGTCTTCCAAAGACACATAACCTTCTGTTATGCCAACCGCTGTAGGCAGCGGATGTATGTAGGATTTTCCACTTTTTTCAGGGCTACCTTCCACCAGCTGTGACAATTCTGAAAGAAAAAAAAGAAAAAACAACACCACAAAACCAAAAAACCACCAACTAAAGTAAATGATATGCCCTAATCAGGGCGGGCATATGGGCATGTCCTCTCTGCCACTAGTGAGCTCTGCTTTAGCCCCTCCCTCCTGCTCTTATATCTTCCTCCAGACACTCCTGCCTGGATTTTCCCACCTGAGCATTAACCCCTCAAGTGCCTTTCTGCTCTTCCCCCTGCAGTTCCAGGCACCTTCGTTATTCACTTTGAACAGTTATTCACCCAACAATTTTCAAACAAGACTGAACTCAAATAGCTGCTACCAATCTCAAGATATAAGCAGCTAGAGCACCCCCCCTCCCCTCATCTTCTTAGGTCTGATTTGTTTTGGTTTGTTTCTCATCTGCCCTTTTGAATCCAGAGGAAAAAAAGCAGACTGGTTTGAGTGTTGCATTTTTAAAAGCAGAGACATAACGCGAGTTTGAGCGTTCGCGTGTTTGATTTTTAAGTGCGTGTTTGAATTAAGTGTGTGACTTTAGATTACGTGACTTCAGATTTGGGGTCTTTAAGAGGGGACTACAGTAAGTCAGTTTCAGATCACTGTATTGTATTTTTTTCTCTTTTATTGTGTAATCCCCATCAGTATGTCTTCCATTATAGACAGAGCAGTCCAGTGCACATCTTGCCTGATGTATGCAGTCCTGGAACAGCCGTTTAAGGGTGCATATTTTTGTTCAAAATGTCAGCAAATTACCCGTTTGGAATCTCATATCGTGTATCTAACTGGGCGGATTTCAACACTGAGAAGCGCTGACAATTTGGAAAAGGGTTTGCTGCTCACTAAGCAAGCACTCTATGGGGTAGATGTGGGGGAGGGTGGTAGTGAGGAGGCTCAGGAAAGTGATGTAGCTAGCTGGGTAACAGTTAGAAAGCGGGGTAGTGGTAAAAGTGCCAGGGAGGCTAGCCCTGATCTGACATACCCCAACAAGTTTGCAAGTTTGGCAGATGAGGGGAATGCCACTTCAGGGAGAGCACTGCTGCAGCCGGACACTTCCTCTGCCAGTCAGGGGAATGTAAGCTCCAGTAAGCAGAGGACCAGGAGAGCAGAGCAGGCCAGACAGGTGCTGGTAGTGGGAGATTCAATTATTAGGGGTACAGAGAGGGCAATCTGTCACAAAGACCGGGATCGTCGAATGGTGTGTTGCTTTCCTGGCGCTCGAGTTCGGCACATCGCGGAACAGTTTGACAGATTACTGGGAGGGGCTGGAGAAGATCAAGCAGTCATGGTCCATATCAGAACCAATGACAAAGTTAGAGGTAGGTGGAGCGTCCTTAAAAATTATTTTAGGGATCTAGGGCATAAGCTTAGGGCAAGGACCTCAAAGGTAGTGTTTTCCAAAATACTGCCTGTACCACGCGCCACACAAGAAAGGCAGCGGGAGATCAATGAACAAGTGGCTCAAGAACTGGTGTAGGAAGGAGGGATTTGGGTTCTTGGAGAACTGGTCTCTACCGTAGGGATGGGCTGCACCTCAATGGGGAAGGGGCAGCTGTTTTGGGGGAGAAGATGGCTAGAAGGCTGGAGGAGTGTTAAACTAGGGACTGGGGGGGAGGGTAACTACATTATAGATGGGGAAGATAGTGCAGATAGAGATCTGGGGCAAGGTAATGGAACTGGGGGAAGAATGGAAGGAAGAACTAGAACAGTGCAGAAGGAAAGGTGTAGGGGAAAAAAATATATATAAACCTTTTAACTGTATGTACACTAATGCCAGAAGCATAACTAATAAAACTGGTGAACTGGAATTAGTGATGTGTGAGGAGGACTATGACATAGTGGGAATAACTGAGACATGGCTGGATGATACCTATGACTGGGCAGTTAACGTACAGGGTTACAGTCTGTGTAGAAAGGATCGCCAAAACCGGAGAGGGGTCTGCCTTTATGTAAAGTCCTGTCTAAAGCCCACACTCCGGGAAGATATAAGTGAGGGACATGAACATGTGGAGTCACTGTGGGTAGAAATACATGGAGCCAAAAACAATAATAAAATACTAATAGGACTTTATTATAAACCACCTAATATACCAGAGTCCACAGAAAATCTACTTCTAAATTAAATAGACGAGGCGGCAAAACATAATGAGGTTGTTATTATGTGGGATTTCAACTACCCAGATATAGACTGGGAAAATGAAACCTGTATATCTCATAAAGGAAACAGGTTCTTGGAAATAACCAAAGACAATTACCTTTCCCAACTGGTTCAGGACCCGACTAGAGGGACAGCCATACTGGACTTAGCATTAGCCAATAGACCTGACAGAACAACAGATGTGCAAGTTGGGGGACACCTGGGAAATAGTGACCCTAACCTTCCAACTGTCATTCAAAAGAGCATTTCTTCAGGGAGGAACAAAAATACCAAACTTCAAAAAAGGCAAATTTAGCCAACTAAGAGAGACCATAGGCCTAACTAACTGGGACACAGTCCTCAAAAATAAAAATACAGCCACAAAACGGGATATTTTTAAAAGCATCCTAATATCTAATTGTGATAGGTACATACCTTATGGGAATAAAAGGTTAACGAACGAGAAAAAAACAATGTGGATAAACAGAACTGTAAAGAAAGCAATAAATGAAAAACAGAAAGCATTTAAATCACTAAAACAGGAGGGGAGCGAGGAAGTAAAATTGAAAAACTATAAGGAAAAAAATAGAATATGTAAAAGACAAATAAAAACAGCCAAACTAGAGACCGAGAGATTAATCGCCAAAGAGAGTAAAACTAAGCCTAAAATGTTCTTTAATTATATACTGTAAATGGTAAAAAGTATAAACCTGAAGGTGTCAGCCCCTTACAGAGTAATGAGGGGGGAGTTGCAGAGAGTGATGAGGAGAAAGCAAAGCTGCTAAATATCTTTTTCTCCACTGTATTCACTGAGGAAAATAAACTGTGAGATGAAATGCAGAATATAAAAGTAAATTCCCCTTTAAAAGTGCCCTGATGACCCAGGAAGTAGTAGAGCGGCGTCTTAAAAAGATTAAAATCACCAGGACCGGATGGCATACACCCCCGTATCCTAAGAGAATTAAGTAATGTCATCGCCAGACCCTTATTTCTGATATTTAAGGACTCTATACTGACAGGGAGTGTTCCACAGGATTGGCTCATAGCAAATGTGGTGCCAATATTCAAAAAGGGGCCAGAAACAGAGCCCGGTAACTATAGGCCGGTAAGTTTAACATCTGTCGTGGGTAAACTGTTTGAGGGTTTTCTAAGAGATGCTATCTTGGAGTACCTCAATGAAAATAAGCAAATAACTCCATATCAGCATGGCTTCATGAGGGATCGGTCATGTCAAACCAATTTAATCAGTTTCTATGAGGAGGTAAGTTCTAGACTGGACCGCGGCAAATCAATGGATGTCGTATATCTGGACTTCTCCAAAGCATTTGACACGGTACCACATAAAAGGTTAGCATATAAAATGAGAATGCTTGGCCTGGGAGAAAATGTCTGTATGTGGGTAAGTAACTAACTCAGTGATAGAAAACAGAAGGTGGTTATTAACGGCACATATTCAGATTGGGTCACTGTCACTAGTGGGGTACCACAGGGGTCAGTATTGGGCCCTATTCTCTTCAATATATTTATTAATGATCTTGTATAAGGCTTGCACAGTAAAAT
The DNA here is from genome assembly GCA_900303285.1 of Rhinella marina. Taxonomy (NCBI): domain Eukaryota; kingdom Metazoa; phylum Chordata; class Amphibia; order Anura; family Bufonidae; genus Rhinella; species Rhinella marina. Next base: position 152,452 of record ONZH01027750.1, read on the forward strand.
ATAAATTTTTGCAGATGACACTAAACTGTGTAAAGTAATTAACACAGAAGAGGACAGTACACTGCTAAAGATGGATCTGGATAGACTGGAGGCTTGGGCAGAGAAGTGGCAGATGAGGTTTAACACTGACAAATGTAAGGTTATGTATATGGGAAGGAATAATGCAAGTCACCAGTACATACTAAATGGTAAAATATTAGGTAACTCTGACATGGAAAAGGACCTAGGAATTTTAGTGAACAGCAAACTAAGCTGTAGAAACCAGTGTCAGACAGCTGCTGCCACTTTACAAATCACTAGTCAGACCACACATGGAGTACTGTGTACAGTTCTGGGCTTCTGTGAACAAGGCAGACATAGCAGAGCTGGAGAGGGTTCAGAGGAGGGCAACTAAAGTAATAACTGGAATGGGTGGACTACAGTACCCAGAAAGATTATCAAAATTGGCTTATTCACTTTAGAAAAAAGACGACTGAGGGGAGATCTAATAACTATGTATAAATATATCAGAGGTCAGTACAGAGATCTCTTCCATGATCTATTTATCCCCAGGACTGTGACTGTGACGAGGGGACATCCTCTGTGTCTGGAGGAAAGAAGGTTTGTGCACAAACATAAAAGAGGATTCTTTATCGTAAGAGCAGTCAGACTATGGAACTCTCTGCCTGAGGAGGTTGTGATGGTAAGTTCACTAAAAGAGTTCAAGAGAGGCCTGGATGTATTTCTGGAGGGTAATAATATTACAGGTTATAGTTACTAAAGATGGGTCATTGATCCAAGGAGTTATTCTGATTGCCTGATTGAAGTCAGGAAGGAATTTTTTCCCCTAAAGTGGGGAAAATTGGCTTCTACCTCACAGGGGTTTTTTGCCATCCTCTGGATCAACTTGTAGGAAAACAGGCAAACTGGATGGACAGATGTCTTTTTTTGGCCTTTTAAACTATGTTACTATGTTACTTTGAGCTGTTTTTCTGGACACAAAGTTCACACAGGTATGTTTGGAATGTGTTTGTAATCTTCTGCGGGAAAGTGTTGCTAGCTATATAGGTGAAAAAGATGTAACAGATCCCCTTTAACCCCTTGCTGTAAATGTATGTAGCTCTATGTCTAGATTACATGTAACTTGCTGAAATCAGACATATAGCGATGTCCAAACTCCATTACCAGGGCTGTGACCCTATAAGGGACAAGCCCTACAAGGGACCAATCAGAGCTTTGAGCACAGGCAGTAGGAAAACGAAAAAAAAAAAAAAATAATGACATGGACTTCTTATCTGCAGGACTATGTATGTATTACTTCTGGTAATAGTCCAAAATCATGGTTATAGATTCCCTTTAAAAACATGAAAAAAGTCAGTTTTATTCTTAAAAAAGGGTGGCAAAATTCAATATGGTCAAACCATTAGTGTCAAATAACACCCGTTTTAAGCCATACCCCAATGCCACATTCACTTTTGTGGTGTAGCTTAGTTTAGATTTTTTTTTGTTGTTGTTGTTAAAGGTGGCAACCCTACGCGGCATTCAGGGAGTTAACAGATGGAGGGGGCTCCCTATTTCCCCCATTGGGCCACTGTGCTGTGCTGGCAGCAGCCCAATAGTTTCCATGGCAAACGGATGACATCAAGGCTTGCCATGTATCTAAGCCTGACAGATCCTCCAGGGTCTGATTAGGCTTAGAGTCAGTGTAAAAGTGACAGTACTATACAATGTCATAGCAGAGTATAGAAGAGTATAGTACAGCCATTATCCCCACTGGATCTTCAAGATCCATGTGTGACTTGATAAAAAAAAAAGTTTAAAAAAAATATAAAACAAGTTGAAAAAATTAAATAAAAAATACATTTAAGGGCTGTATTTTCTAAAATGGGGTTATTCATGGGTGGTTTCTTTTATTTAAGTCCCACAAATTGACTTCATAAATTAATTGGTCCTTAAAAAAGTCATTTTTGAAAATTGTCTTCAAAATTTCTTTAAAAAAAATAAAAAATATCATTAACAACATTATGCCAATATAATGTAGATATATTGAGGATGTAAAGTAATAAGTATTTTATGAGGTATCACTCTCCGTCTTGAAGGCAGAGAAATTCAGATTTCAAAATGCTAATTTTTATCAGATTTTCTGTAAATTTTAGATTTTTTTCAAATAAAATAGGTAAAAGATATCAACTCAAATTTACCATTAACATGAAGTGCAATACGTCACGAGAAAATTTCAGAATGGTTTAGATAAGTAAAAGCATTCCAAAGTATTACCACTAGTGTTGAGCAAATCAAGCTTCAGATCCAAGATCTGGAGTAGATTCGTTCAAAACTTTATTTTAATGCTGTACAGAGATCCGTCTCTGTACACCATTAAAATGTATGGGCTCTGGGGAGGTGAAATTCGTTATCACTGAAGTCTTGCAAGACTTCAGTAAATAACTTCATCCATCAATTTTTAAACTTAAAAAACATTTTAAAACGTGCATCTGAAATCGGCTTCGGTACCAGATGGTACCTCGGTACTTAAGCCAACTTCAGATACATATTCAGTTTTTAAATAGTTTTCAAGTTTAAAAATCAAAGCCCAAAGTTATGTACCAAAGTCTTGCGAGTAACGATTTTCCCTCGCCAGAGCCCATACATTTGAATGCTGTATGGAGAAGAATCTTGGATCCGAAGCTCGATTTGCTCAACACTAATTACCATATAAAGTGATACATGTCAGCTGGCACCATGCTGTATCCATCATCAATAAGATCCAGATGTAATGGGATCTGTCTCGGCTCTGTTGGGATCTCCATCATTTGCATGCAGCACTATACTTGGTGTCAAAAGTAATGGAATTGCTTATGGAGGCTGACGAAGATGTGAACATAGTCCTCAGATTTGCTTTAAAATGAGATATAAAACTTTACATTCCCTTGGAAACCCCAGTTATCACTTCATCTTTACTAGGTGAACACAATTACTGTGTGGCCATCTTAGTTTTTACTCACAGTAATTAATTTTCAGCTTTAATGTGCTGTAAATGTTGGTCAAAAACCTTGTCCTCATGGATCTCAGGCAGTGGATTGTGGTTGTGAAGTGCCTTCTCCATATGCTTCAGAAGGATGGGTAATAATACAGGACATTAATACCTCCACCTTGGTTTATGCGTTTGTTTGACCACAACACCAGAATAATTATTTTTGCTAGGTAAAAGCTATTAGAGATCTATTTTGTAGGTTTTACGATCAATAGCTCTTGTGATATTTGTGTAGCAGGCACAAAATAATCGAAGGTCGTATAAAGTAAATTACCATCTGCACATAATGATTTCTTCCCTTGATGAGAATAGCTTCTATTATTTTATATGAGGCTGAGGACCTCAAATGATCTGCTATTAACTCTTTCACCTTTCAAATTTGTAGGTGCATTGAAGAATATGGTACATAATACAATTGCTGTATAGTCTGCTGACTAGTATTGTCTTTGCCGAAGTTATTTTCCTATAGATTTGAACACAAATGTTAAAATTGGTGTCCCATCCAGTTATTTTCTCTTAAAGGGATTGTGTCATGAAAAATATTCTTCATTTTTCAAACCAGCAAATGGATCTGAATACTTTTATAATTGCATGTAATTAAAAATGTAGTATTGCAACTGAGCTATTCAATAATCTGTATAGCGCTACCTTATTTATATGTCCACCTAACTGAGGTGGTCACACATGCTCAGTTTGAATGTTCATCTACCACCAACCATATCTACTGTTAGAAGCTGTGGCAGTTACAGGGGAGAGAACTACAGAAGGACATGCCCGCTGAGAATGGACATGCCCCCTGATCTCTCATCCTGAAATAAATATGGCAAAACATTTCAAGCAATGAATGGAGAGATCTCTGGATCCATGTGAGGTACAGGGCTGGTTCTAGCTTTATTAGAAAGAGATTGTCACGTACTATATTATGTCTGTTTTTCATGGAATAACCCTTTAAAGAAAATGACTTCAGAAACTATAATATAGTAAAATAATACTTTTTCATGTTACCGATCCCCCACCAATTCTGTTCTAACGCTTCATGGTCCTCCGCCAGTCTTTGCTTCCCGATGCCTCTAGACACACAGAAAATGATCAATGAATCACTGTCTGAGGCGGATCACCACTGTAGCCAGTGATAGCCTGAGTCGTCATTTCATTCGTGTCCAGGGAGACCAGAAATCAGAGATCAGCTTGGACTGCGATGTCAGAATGGGAGTAGTGAATTATGAAAGGGAGTTTATTGCAACATTATTTTACAACATTCTGAGCAGACCTACAGTTGACCTACAGTGAAATTTTTAAATTTGTCCATTTATTCATCACACTTTTTATGCATTGATTCAATGAACCGCGACACTGCACAACTCCAATGGCAGGCTAATGGCTGATTCACACCACCGTGCTCAGTCTGGGTAAAACTATCTATGTGTTGGCTGTATCTCTGGGACTGACTACGGCTTCCCTGATTCAAACCAAGTGCATCATCAGTGCTTTATGATAGTCAGCTCCTATCTGATCTCAGGCCTAATGCACTGTACTCACATCATCAACGGAGATCAGATAGGAACTGACTATCATAAATCACTAGGATGCAGTCAGTTCAGATCAGGGGAGCAGGGATGGTCCTGGAGATGTGACCGACACACAGACCGTGTTTCCCAGACCAAGCACAGTTGTGTGAATCAGGGCTAAGGGTTATCTAAATATGATTGACAGCCAGGAGGATTTAATTGGGCAACAGACACAAAATTATTCACATAAGAACTGAAAACTGTTAAACAACTGTGTATTGTTCCAGAAACTAAAGGCAGGTGAATAGTGAAACACAGGCATATGCGGCACTGGCATTGTACTTTGGAAAACCTTTGATGTGTTATAATCACAGGTTTTGATTGAAATACACAGGAGAACAGTCAGCACTCCGCTGTAGATGGCAGTGTGGTGCGCGCATCAAGGGTCAGCAGCCCAATGGTAAACTTGAGAAAAGAGCGGCACTCACGAAATAGATGCAAATAATGTTCTTCTTTATTGTCACATTAATATGGCTGTGACGCATTTCGGCTCACATGCGAGCCTTTGTCAAACATAAGCAATACATCAAAAAGCAAGGTTTAAATAGCCCGCCAAGTTCCACCCTCTGACATAACACGCATCAGGTGACCAGGTAATCAAAATGAGCAAAACAAAGGAGGGGAGGGGGAGTGTGCCATACGCAAATTGTTACATGGCTTGGTTTGAGAAAGAATTTATCTACAGTAATGACCTTTACAAAAAACATTGTTGTTTTATCGATGACATTTTTTGCGTATGGCGGGGCGACATTCGGACCCTCCAAGAATTTGCATTTTTTACCTGTGATAGCAATTTTGTTGATATATCTCCTGAAATGCCCTTGTGGCTTGATATATGTGGGTGAAACATCCACTAGGATGAAGGATAGGTTTTGTAAGCACAAATCCACCATACGGAAAAAGAATTTGCTACTACCTATACCATTCCACTTTGACCAGAAAAAACATAACATATCCCAATTACGCTTCCAAATAATAGAGCAGGTCCCATACCCACGTAGAGGTGGTGATAGGACTAAGATGCTCAAAAAACGTGAAGCCTATTGGATACATAGACTCCAGACTTTAGAGCCAAAAGGCCTAAACCGAGACTATGAAGTATCTAGCCTCTTGTAACTACATTACATTTGTACTTAATTGTGCTTATTTATATCATTTTATTTTTTCCACAGAAGACTTGAAACCTCAGGACCCTACATTGGGATTATTAGATATAGATATGTGCCACTGCATCATATAAGGTCAGGAGTGGCTACATTCCTTGTCATTCGCGATTATTAATATAATAATTGTTTCTCTCTGTCTTTTTCCTATGGACTGATATTGTATAATTCTTATTGCATTATAATAACTATATGGATCACTGGTATATGCGATAGCTGAAAATTGATTAACCTCACACTCCCCCTCCCCTCCTTTGTTTTGCTCATTTTGATTACCTGATCACCTGATGCGTGTCACGTCAGAGGGTGGAACTTGGCGGGCTATTTAAACCTTGTTTTTTGATGTATTGCTTATGTTTGACAAAGGCTCGCATGTGAGCCGAAACGCGTCACAGCCATATTAATGTGACAATAAAGAAGAACATTATTTGCATCTATTTCGTGAGTGCTGCTCCTTTTCTCAAGGTTTTGATTGAAAGTGACGTTATATTACTATAAAATATATATTAAATATTAGAGATGAGCGAGTAGTGTTCGATCGAGCCGGTATTCGATCGAATACTACGATATTCGGCATACTCGATTTCAATCGAGTATAACGGCGATGGCGCACTTAGAATTCGTTTCCCCTCCCACCTTCCCTGGCGCTCTTTTTCCACCAATCAACATGCAGGGGGGGTATGACAGGCACGCTGAGCACGCTGGCAGCGCGAAAACAGCGTCTACATGGATTGGCTGGAAAAACCATGTGACCTCGAATATTAAAAACTCAGCTCTTCCTGCTCGTACGCATATGCTGCGTGAACTTAGTCAGGGACAGAGGCTGGAGAAGGGACAGATAGGTTTTAGCTGTTGGACAGGCAGGAGCGTGATTAAAAGCCCTTATCAGGGCTACTACAGTGGACTTCAGTGATAGCTTTACTACAATATAGACTTTACAGAGAACGGCTGCTGTATTCAGGGATAGCTGCTGGAGTAGGGACAGAGAAGAGGCATTAGTGGTGTATTAGGTGCTCTGCTACATACCAAACTATATTTGGCACTACTGTTCAGCGTTCTTTTAGGCTGAACAACCCCTGTTATATAACTAGTGTGTATATGCACCATCTGATCTGGCAGTATACGGCTGTGAATTTTATTTTATTTTTTTAAATACAGTTTATTTTGGCTCTAGTGTTCTGGGTTCTGTGTGCCTGCAATACCCTTTTTGTATACCAGGTGTAAATACCCACCGTCTGTTCAGTTAGTACACCGGCTGTGTACCTTGAAATATACAATATCTAGGCCATTTAATAGGCCACTGTACTGTGCGTTTTCTTGTTAAATTATCTCACATACCTGGTGTAAATACCCACCGTCTGTTCAGTTACTACACGGCTGTGTACTTTGAAATATACAATATCTAGGCATTTTAATAGGCCACTGTACTGTGCGTTCTCTTGTTAAATTATCTCACATACCTGGTGTAAATACCCACCGTCTGTTCAGTTACTACACGGCTGTGTACTTTGAAATATACAATATCTAGGCAATTTAATAGGCCACTGTACTGTGCGTTCTCTTGTTAAATTATCTCACATACCTGGTGTAAATACCCACCGTCTGTTCAGTTACTACACGGCTGTGTACTTTGAAATATACAATATCTAGGCATTTTAATAGGCCACTGTACTGTGCGTTCTCTTGTTAAATTATCTCACATACCTGGTGTAAATACCCACCGTCTGTTCAGTTTACTACACGGCTGTGTACTTTGAAATATACAATATCTAGGCATTTTAATAGGCCACTGTACTGTGCGTTCTCTTGTTAAATTATCTCACATACCTGGTGTAAATACCCACCGTCTGTTCAGTTACTACACGGCTGTGTACTTTGAAATATACAATATCTAGGCCATTTAATAGGCCACTGTACTGTGCGTTTTTTTGTTAAATTTATCTCACATACCTGGTGTAAATACCCACCGTCTGTTCAGTTACTACACGGCTGTGTACTTTGAAATATAACAATATCTAGGCATTTAATAGGCCACTGTACTGTGCGTTTCTCTTGTTAAATTATCTCACATACCTGGTGTAAATACCCACCGTCTGTTTCAGTTACTACACGGCTGTGTACTTTGAAATATACAATATCTAGGCATTTAATAGGCCACTGTACTGTGCGTTCTCTTGCTAAATTATCTCACATACCTGGTGTAAATACCCACCGTCTGTTCAGTTACTACACGGCTGTGTATTTGAAATATACAATATCTAGGCATTTTAATAGGCCACTGTACTGTGCGTTCTCTTGTTAAATTATCTCACATACCTGGTGTAAATACCCACCGTCTGTTCAGTTACTACACGGCTGTGTACTTTGAAATATACAATATCTAGGCCATTTAATAGGCCACTGTACTGTGCGTTCTCTTGTAAATTATCTCACATACCTGGTGTAAATACCCACCGTCTGTTCAGTTACTACACGGCTGTGTACTTTGAAATATACAATATCTAGGCATTTAATAGGCCACTGTACTGTGCGTTCTCTTGTTAAATTATCTCACATACCTGGTGTAAATACCCACCGTCTGTTCAGTTACTACACGGCTGTGTACTTTGAAATATACAATATCTAGGCATTTAATAGGCCACTGTACTGTGCGTTCTCTTGTTAAATTATCTCACATACCTGGTGTAAATACCCACCGTCTGTTCAGTTACTACACGGCTGTGTACTTTGAAATATACAATATCTAGGCCATTTAATAGGCCACTGTACTGTGCGTTCTCTTGTTAAATTATCTCACATACCTGGTGTAAATACCCACCGTCTGTTCAGTTACTACACGGCTGTGTACTTTGAAATATACAATATCTAGGCATTTTAATAGGCCACTGTACTGTGCGTTCTCTTGCTAAATTATCTCACATACCTGGTGTAAATACCCACCGTCTGTTCAGTTACTACACGGCTGTGTACTTTGAAATATACAATATCTAGGCCATTTTAATAGGCCACTGTACTGTGCGTTTTCTTGTTAAATTATCTCACATACCTGGTGTAAATACCCACCGTCTGTTCAGTTACTACACGGCTGTGTACTTTGAAATATACAATATCTAGGCATTTTAATAGGCCACTGTACTGTGCGTTCTCTTGCTTAAATTATCTCACATACCTGGTGTAAATACCCACCGTCTGTTCAGTTACTACACGGCTGTGTACTTTGAAATATACAATATCTAGGCAATTTTAATAGGCCACTGTACTGTGCGTTCTCTTGTTAAATTATCTCACATACCTGGTGTAAATACCCACCGTCTGTTCTGTTACTACACGGCTGTGTACTTTGAAATATACAATATCTAGGCCATTTAATAGGCCACTGTACTGTGCGTTTTCTTTGTTAAATTATCTCACATACCTGGTGTAAATACCCACCGTCTGTTCAGTTACTACACGGCTGTGTACTTTGAAATATACAATATCTAGGCATTTTAATAGGCCACTGTACTGTGCGTTCTCTTGCTAAATTATCTCACATACCTGGTGTAAATACCCACCGTCTGTTCAGTTACTACACGGCTGTGTACTTTGAAATATACATAATCTAGGCATTTAATAGGCCACTGTACTGTGCGTTTTCTTGTTAAATTATCTCACATACCTGTGTAAATACCCACCGTCTGTTCTGTTACTACACGGCTGTTGTACTTTGAAATATACAATATCTAGGCATTTAATAGGCCACTGTACTGTGCGTTCTCTTGCTAAATTATCTCACATACCTGGTGTAAATACCCACCGTCTGTTCAGTTACTACACGGCTGTGTACTTTGAAATATAACAATATCTAGGCATTTTAATAGGCCACTGTACTGTGCGTTCTCTTGTTAAATTATCTCACATACCTGGTGTAAATACCCACCGTCTGTTCTGTTACTACACGGCTGTGTACTTTGAAATATACAATATCTAGGCCATTTTAATAGGCCACTGTACTGTGCGTTTTCTTGTTAAATTATCTCACATACCTGGTGTAAATACCCACCGTCTGTTCAGTTACTACACGGCTGTGTACTTTGAAATATACAATATCTAGG
>ONZH01027751.1:0-33204 GCA_900303285.1 Rhinella marina
AAGCGGGTTCGTGAGTTCTACTAGCCTTCTCAGGGTTGCTACTTGTAGACTCCTCTGCTTGTTATGGAGGGCTTACTTAATTAGTTAGTTAATTGGACTGCCTAATTATTTTGACAGTTCATAGATAGTTTAATATTAGTTGATATATATGATATTTGGTCCGTCCAGGGGAGATACTTTTTATAGACCACCATATTAATCCGCACATGTTGCTCTTTGCTCCTGCGTTGGGAGCCGGTCTGTTACCTGCATAGTTTTACCATCTTATCACACTATGCAGGTCCCCGACCTATTTGCCACTAAACATGTTCAAGCAAATGTACCAACTTTAGTAAAGTTTTGGGTTGCTGTATGTTTACTTTTGTTATTACTTTACCTAAGGTATGGCATGTTTGCATAATGAACGTAGATTGCAGGATTTGTTACTGCCCTTCTTAATGCCCAGAGATGTATGGATCCTAACTATATTGACCGACCTTCCTTATGGCTACTCTAAATGTTATGTCTTGGAATGTGAGGGGGATGGGTAGAAATAGGAAAAGAATAGCAATCGTCGCACATATTCGTAAATTCCAACCCCACATCTTAGGGCTAGAAGAAACGCACCTTGTGGTGGAGACTGCAGGGAGACTTAAAAAGCCTTGGGTGCAATGGTCTGCTCATGCCTATGGGAATTCATATTCTAGAGGTATCTCTCTCCTAATACATCAGGCTATAAGATGGGAAGTGAAGCAGGTAGTGATAGAACCAGAGGGGAAATATATATTTGCTTATACATATATTAATTGTGTTCCACGTGTTGTGATCAATGTCTACATCAGACCTCCCGCTAATCTATCGACTCTGCAGGCGGCAGTAGGATTTGCAATGCAATATCCTGAGGCCTAAATTAATATGCATGGGTGACTTTAATCTGGTGTTTGATGGAGGGTTGGATGATTTCAGACTGGGTTGGAGCAAGAGTGATGACCCCCGCGTCTAAGGCGCTATCTAGACTGACTGCTGAGATGGGATGGATAGATTTGTGGAGAGAACATAACCCCTACTCAGAGAGCGTATTCCTGCTTTACGCCATCATGAGGAGCATTGTCCAGAATTGACTACATATTGGGCTCTGCTTCTATATACCCTGACATGGTAGATATACAATATGAACCGTAGAATGTATCGGACCATGCACTGGTGGTGCTGAGACTGAGAATGTCCGTTAGAGTGGGGACTGCCACTAAACTACAAATACACCCCTTTTGGTTGTCATTAATGACGCCCAATGACTGCATACCAGACCAACTCATTGTTTTTCTAGAAGCACATAGTGACGATATAGATGAGTTGATAAGATGGGAAACACTAAAGGCTTATATGCATGGTTGCTTTAAATCATCTATATAATTTATTAAGAGGAACACCAGCCGTAGAGAGGAGGAACTGCACCATACACTTCAGATCCTACGGACTGTAATAGACAAGAGTGGATGCAAATGGGTAGACAATACTTACTTTACCAAAGAGAGAAAAGTGATCGCAAACTGTTTTTTCTCAGACAACAGTACTTTGAACTTGGCAGTCAGTCAGGTAGGATGCTGGCACATGTAGTGCATAATAACACAGCAGCCCCACCAGTGCTGCGTATAAACAGTGCAAATGGTGTAGCACTGGAGGGTGCAGAAGATATTCTGCATAGATTCAAAGAATTCTACCAAGACCTATATAGCTCAGTAATACAATACAGGCGATCTGACCTGTCTGACTATCTCCAAGGGATAAGATATCCTAAATTGCAAGACCAAGATAGAGATTTTCTGGATGCAGAAATAACCTTAGAAGAGGTAGAAATAGCTATTAAAGGGTTAGCCAATGGCAAATCCCCTGGACCCGACGGCATTCCGCTCGAGGTCTATTCTAAATATTATAAAAAAGCCCTAGGGCACAAATACTAGTCAATGGGTCAAACTCATGACAAATAACCCTTCATAGGGGCACCAGGCAGGGATGTCCTTTGTCCCCTCTGCTGTTCGCAGTACAGCAGATGCTGTACTTGCACTTAAAGTGCGTCAGGATACCTTGTTCAAAGGAATCTCTTTAGAAGATAGTGGGGATAGGCTTGGTTTATATGTAGATGATCTAATTCTCTTCATGGATAAAGGGGAGACTACCTTACCAAGGGCAATAGAATTAATTGATTACTTTGGTTATTTTTCTGGTCTGCTCATAAATTGGTCCAAATCATCTCTTATGCCACTTGGGGTACAGTCGTGGCCAACAGTGCTGCATAATTTGCCAATAGTGGATTCCTTTAAATATTTAGGTATAATTATTACCAAAACCCACAACAGTCCCTTGCTAAAAATATATTACCCATTGAAACATATTTTGTGGACAAATTTAGATCTTGGAAAACTCTCCCTTTATCAATAATGGGCAGACTCAACTTAATAAAAATGATATTGCTTCCTAAAGGCCTATATCTATTACAATATGCCTGTACTCCAGTACCTCGTAGCTTCTTCGATAGACAACATTCATTGATGACTAGCTTTATTTGGGGTTCGGCTAGGCGTAAACTGGCCATTCACACCTTACAAAGATCTAAACAACAAGGGGGAGCAGCCTTACCCAATTTTTTCCTTTATTTTCTTGCTGGACAACTACGATTTCTCACTACATGGGTAACCAGTTCTGCTCTGCCAAGCTCAGAATATTATTTGCGTCAATATCTTCAATTAAATACGTTATGGCCAGTGCTGGAAGACATTCATATGTTTGCTGGTAGGGCTCTTCTTTTGCATAGATTAGCACATCAAGTTTGGGCAGCAGCGAAGCTCCACCAATACGTAGATTGGGCAGATGCTATACCGTTATGGGATAACCTATTGTTCTCACATTTGCAGGGACATGAAGGGGCGGCGGTATGGAAACGTTTTAATGTACTTTTATTGCGGGATTTGTATGACAATGGTACCTTAATGTCTTTTAAGCAGATTCAGGAATAGTTTGAGATCCCACGATCATTGTTCTACAGATATTTGCAGGTGCGCCACGCTCTTCGTGCTCAATTCAGAAACACTGGGCGAGCTATTTCTAAATACCCACTGATAGGCATCCTCGCAAAACACAGGGACCAAAAGGCATTATATCCAATCTGTATACTTACCTCCTAGGCAATCACATGGCATCGACCCAAATACAGGCTGAGGCCAAGTGGCGAGGGAATATTAGTTCTCTGACAGAGGAAGAATAGAAGGAGGCACTGGAATGTCCTTTGTATGTATTCCCATCTATTAATAACGCGTTTAATACAGTTATTCATCTTACATAGATGCTATCTAACTCCCACAAGACTATACAGGATGGGTAGGATGACACATGCTAGATGCCATAGGTGTGCTCAACTAAATGCTGATTTTTGGCATATGATGTGGGAATGCTCTTATATGAAAGCATCCTGGATTGATGTCACTAACTTCTTATCATCCGTACTTTCTAGACCAATTCTTTTGGATCCCAAAATATGTTTACTGGGAGTTTTGGAGGAAGATAGTTGGAGTCATCACACTAGTATTTTTTTATGTGAGACCCTATTTTTTAGCAAGGAAAGCAATTGCCATTAGGTGGATGCCGAATCGCCTACCAACTATTTCTCAATGGAAATCATTAGTAAACCAAATTGTCCCTTATGAAAACATTGGTTTTAAGAATAGAAGATGCCCGCAGAAGTTCTGGAAGGTATGGGGAGCGTGGTGCTCATCACCATTGACTGTCTCAAATTCTAGGCATATACAATCTATTTTGTTAAATATTACATGATGACTGACTGTAACTATGTGCCTTTGTGATTCAATGTCTTACATCTTCACTTACTATTCCGCTAATAGTATCTATGTAATAATTGTTTCATGCGACAATGTCATACCTTACTTGTTTATTTTTCAATAAAACGAGTTAAAAAAAAAAGATTTCTGGCTCTCACAGACCTGTAACTTCTTCTTTAAGAGGCTCCTCTGTCCTCCACTCATTACCTGTAGTAATGGAACCTGTTTGAACTTGTTATCAGTATAAAAGACACCTGGCCACAACCTCAAACAGTCACACTCCAAACTCCACTATGGTGAAGACCAAAGAGCTGTCGAAGGACACCAGAAACAAAATTGTAGACCTGCACCAGGCTGGGAAGACTAAATCTGCAATAGGCAAGCAGCTTGGTGTGAAGAAATCAACTGTGGGAGCAATAATTAGAAAATGGAAGACATAAAAGACCACTGATAATCTTCCCTCAATCAGGGGCTCCACGCAAGATCTCACCCCCTGGGGTCAAAATGATCACAAGAACTGTGAGCAAAAATCCCAGAACCACACGGGATGACCTAATGAATGACCTGCAGAAAACTGGGACTAGCGTAACAAAGGCTACCATCAGTAACACATTACGCCGCCAGGGACTCAGATCCTGTAGTGCCAGACGTGTCCCCCTGCTTAAGCCAGTACATATCCGGGCCGGTCTGAAGTTTGCTAGAGAGCATTTGGATGTTCCAGAAGAGTATTGGGAGATTGTCATATGGTCAGATAAAACCAAAGTAGAACTGTTTGGTAGAAACACAACTTGTGGTGTTTGGAGGAGAGTGAATGCTGAATTGCATCCAAAGAACACCATACCCACTGTGAAGTATGGGGGTGGCAACATCATGCATTGGGGCTGTTTCTCTGCAAAGGGACCAGGACGACTGATCCATTTACATGAAAGAATGAATGGAGCCATGTATCGTGAGATTTTGAGTGCAAACCTCCTTCCATCAGCAAGGGCATTGAAGATGAAACGTGGCTGGGTCTTTCAGCATGACAATGATCCCAAGCACACCGGCAGGGCAATGAAGGAGTGGTTTCATAAGAAGCATTTCAAGGTCTTGGAGTGGCCTAGCCAGTCTCCAGGTCTCAACCCCATAGAAAACCTTTGAAGGAAGATTTTGAGTGCAAACCTCCTTCCATCAGCAAGGGCATTGAAGATGAAACATGGATGGGTCTTTCAGCATGACAATGATCCCAAGCACACCACCAGGGCAACGAAGGAGTGGTTTCGTAAGAAGCATTTCAAGGTCTTGGAATGGCCTAGCCAGTCTCCAGATCTCAACTCCATAGAAAACCTTTGGAGGGAGTTGCAAGTCTGTGTTGCCTACCGACAGCCCCATAACATCACTGCTCTAGTGGAGATCTGCATGGAGGAATGGGCCAACATACCAGCAACAGTGTGTGCCAACCTTGTGAAGACTTACAGAAAACGTTTGACCTCTGTCATTGCCAACAAAGGATATATAACAAAGTATTGAGATGAAATCAAACAATGTGATTTTCTGGATTTGTTTTCTCATTTTGTCTCTCATAGTTGAGGTCTAGCTATGATGTCAATTACAGGCCTCTCTCTTCTTTTTAAGTGGGAGAACTTGCACAATTGGTGGCTGACTAAATACTTTTTCCCCCCACTGTTATAGGGGAGCAGAGGTAGTTGTTCACCCAGGCCCTAGTGCTGAGGAGGGTCCAAATGCCCCTCTGCCACATAGGAAGACACCATTATTCAAGTGGTACATTCTAGGTGTGGTACCCTGGTTAAATATTTTATGTAAAAAAAGACAGCCCCCTTATGGCAGTGATACCATTATTGGTTAACCAGAAAAAATATGTTTGCAAGCTATTACGGACAGTGGGTGTGGAGCCACTGTGCCAAATAACCAGTTTGGCTTTAGGCTAAACCTAAGGGCATTGTCCTGGCAGTTCCCTGGTAGTCACCTTTTAACCCAAGTACAGAGATCTGGACTTCACTGCGATGTACCAACCAGCTGCTACCTACTGGAGTAGTTGGCTGCTGACCCACAGGGGTCAAAGACACCGGTGCAACACACAGGCAAAAGCGTAGTCTGAACACAGTCCAATAGTCAGGGCAGGCTTTGTACTTGTGTATTCCAAATAGAAGTTCCAAGGTCAGGGCAGGTGAAGTACAAGCATAATCCAGGTGACAGTTCCAAGGTCGGGCAGGCAGCAGAAAGCAGAATCAGAAAGACAAACAAGGTTCTGTATACAGGTATTCATTCAAGATAATCTTCACTGGTTACTAGCAAGGAATAACCTCAAAGCTCAGGCGAGGACAACCCAATTAAATAGGGAGACTGATCAGCAATGTAACCAGCACCTGGACAGGGGCAGAGGGAAAGTATTAACTCTCTTAATGCTGAAGGAAAGTTCAAAGAGCCCTAATCCTAATTCACGATGTCTGCACCTGCCAGGGACAGCAAGACTGCAACGGGCACAGACCGCCAGTATGACAGTACCTCCTCCCTTATGCCCCCTCTTCTTAGGGTTTCTTTGTGCCAGGAAGTCCTTCAGGATGACTGGAGCATTGATGTTCCCTGCAGGCTCCCGGAAACCTCTTCTCAGGACCAAAACACTTCCAATCCACAAGATAAAAGGTAATGCCCTTGACCTTCTTCATATCCAAAATATTGCCGACTTCAAATTCATCTTCAGCACCAACAAGAGCAGCAACAGTAGACTTAGGGCTTATTCAGACAACTGTATGAACAGGTCCGCAAAATTGTGGAACTGGTGCAGACTAGAGATGAGCGAGCATACTCGTCCGAGCTTGGTGCTCGTTCAAGTATTACGGTACTCGTAAATGCTCGCTGCTCGGACGAGTATCTCGCCATGCTCGAGGAAATGGCAACTTCCGCATTGTGCATTTTTGGCGCCTATAAACTCAGCCAATCACAAGCCAGGAGACTCTGCGGTACACCCAGCATCATGTGGGGCCCTTACATGTCGATAGCAGGGGTTGGCTGGCCTGATCAGGTGACCCTGGAATATACTAGTGACTGCCCGCGGTGCTCGGCTCAGATGCTGTCTGGATGTCATTAGGGATAGAGCTGCTCCGTTTCAGGGAGAGATAGTGCCTGCATTTAGTTCTTTGTTAGGCAGGAGTGATCTCACAAGAACCCAACAGCCCTTCTAAGGGCTACAAGAAATTTTTTTTTTGTCTCCTGGCTTGGCTGGCTGGCACTAGTAGTGCAGCTATCGCCATATATAACCCTTTTTTTTTTTATTGTTCTATCTCAGTGATACAAATCCATTTCATACAGCAGTGTGGAACCATTCTGTGTGTCACAGTTCAGCTGTCCACTCACTACAATCCGTATTTTCTGTCCAGTTGACACATTCTGTACGTCACTTAATTAAACCAGGTCTTTTGCACTCACGTATACAGCTAGATCACAAAAATCTCTGTGCGAAATTTGTCTGGGTTGCAGTCAAAATAGCCACCGTCAGAAGGGGCTGAGTTAGGTCTCTGATAGTTTCTGCACGTCACGTTAAAAATAATATAAAATAAAATAAAAATATATATAAAAAAATAGTTTTTTTTGTTGTTTTAACTCAGTGATACAAATCCATTTCACACAGCTGTGTGGAACCATTCTGTGTGTCACAGTTCAGCTGTCCACTCACTACAATCCGTATTTTCTGTCCAGTTGACACATTCTGTACGTCACTTAATTAAACCAGGTCTTTTGCACTCACGTATACAGCTAGATCACAAAAATCTCTGTGCGACATTTGTCTGGGTTGCAGTCAAAATAGCCACCGTCAGCAGGGGCTGAGTTAGGTCTCTGATAGTTTCTGCACGTCACGTTAAAAAAAAAACTAAAACTAAAAAAAAAGATAAAAAAAAAAGATATAAAAAAAATAGTTTTTTTGTTGTTTTAGCTCAGTGATACAAATCCATTTCACACAGCTGCGTGGAACCATTCTGTGTGTCACAGTTCAGCTGTCCACTCACTACAATCCGTATTTTCTGTCCAGTTGACACATTCTGTATGTCACTTAATTAAACCAGGTCTTTTGCTCTCACGTATACAGCTAGATCACAAAAATCTCTGTGCGACATTTGTCTGAGTTGCAGTCAAAATAGCCACCGTCAGCCGGGGCTGAGTTAGCTCTCTGATAGTTTCTGCACGTCACGTTAAAAAAAATATATATATATATAAAAAAAAAAAGATATAAAAAAAAGTTTTTTTGTTGTTTTATCTCAGTGATACAAATCCATTTCACACAGCTGCGTGGAACCATTCTGTGTGTCACAGTTCAGCTGTCCACTCACTACAATCCATATTTTCTGTCCAGGTGACACATTCTGTACGTCACTTAATTAAACCAGGTCTTTTGCTCTCACGTATACAGCTAGATCACAAAAATCTCTGTGCGACATTTGTCTGGGTTGCAGTCAAAATAGCCACCGTCAGCAGGGGCTGAGTTAGGTCTCTGATAGTTTCTGCACGTCACGTTAAAAAAAAAACTAAACTAAAAAAAAAATATATAAAAAATAGTTTTTTTGTTGTTTTAGCTCAGTGATACAAATCCATTTCACACAGCTGTGTGGAACCATTCTGTGTGTCACAGTTCAGCTGTCCACTCAACACAATCCGTATTTTCTGTCCAGGTGACCCATTCTGTACGTCACTTAATTAAGAAAGGTCTTTTGCTCTCGCTGATACAGCTAGATTACAAAAATCTCTGTGCGACATTTGTCTGAGTTGCAACTAAGCAGACCAAGTCTGCCTAATCTAATAGTTTCCGTGTAATTGCTCCATACTGCACGGTACGTAATAACATACGTAATTTTGATCTAACTTATCCACCTATATATTCACTTGTTCAGACTGAACAAGTTTGTGGGTTTCAGTACAGCAGGCCCATTTATTTTATTTTTTTATATAATACACTTATATACAGAAAATGTTGAACCCCAGGGCTAAGGGTCGAGGACGAGGGCGTGGGCGTGGGCATTCAATTACTGCAGGGGGCAGAGGCCGTGGTCCTGGGCAGGGTGAGACAGCACCTGCTGATGAGGGAGCAGGGGAATGCCGCAGAGCTACACTCCCTAGCTTCATGTCTGAACTTACAGGGACACGTGGTAGAGGACTGTTGAAACCACAACAGTGCGAACAGCTGATGTCGTGGATTGCGGACAATGCTTCAAGTAATTTGTCCACCAGTCAGTCTTCCACGCAGTCCACC
This sequence comes from Rhinella marina, assembly GCA_900303285.1. NCBI lineage: Eukaryota > Metazoa > Chordata > Amphibia > Anura > Bufonidae > Rhinella > Rhinella marina. Next base: position 9,055 of record ONZH01027751.1, read on the forward strand.
CACGTTACCCAAGGGAGCACTCCTCTGGCTCCTCCACCTCAACCTCCTTCCCCCCAGTCTGCCCCCTCCCAGGAAAATTTGGAATGCGATCTGGCATACTCTCAGGAACTGTTTTCTGGACCCTTCCCAGAGTCACAAACCACTTCTCAGGTTGCTGCTGACCTCGTTCCCGATGCCCAAGTTTTCCAACTGTCGCAGTCTGTGGGTGATGATGATGATGATGACAATGTTGACTTAGTGGAAGAAGTTTGTAAAGAGGTGCCGGACGATGAGGAGACACGGTTGTCAGACAGTGGTGAAGTTGTTGTCAGGGCAGGAAGTGCGAGGGGGGAGCAGACTGAGGAATCGGAGGATGATGAGGTGACTGACCCAAGCTGGGTTGATAAGCCCAGTGAAGACAGTGCTTCTGAGGCAGAGGCGAGTGCTGCACCAGAACAGGTTGGAAGAGGCAGTGGTGTGGCCAGAGGGAGAAGCATGGCCAGAGCTGGTGCATCAGCAGCAACTGTTTCACGTAGTGAAGCTCCCGTGGCGAGGCCTAGATGTTCGCAAGTCTGGAGGTTCTTTAAAGAAAGTGAGGATGACCGACGGACTGTGGTGTGAAACCTGTGCCACACCAGGATCAGCAGGGGTGCCACCACTACTAGCCTAACCACCAGCAGCATGCGCAGGCATATGAGTGCTAAACACCCCACTCAATGGAACCAAGGCCATTCACCACCTCCTGCGGGTCACAACACTGCTCCTTCCCCTGTGTCACTCGCTGCCTCTGCTAGTCAACCCCCTGCCCAGGACCCCGGCATGAGCGCCTCCCGCTGGAAAACCACACCTTCGCCTCCACGATCCTCCACAGTGTCCACCAATGTGTCCCAGCACAGCGTTCAGCTGTCTTTACAGCAGACGCTGGAGCGCAAGAGGAAATACAGTTCCACCCACCCACATGCCCAAGCCCTCAACGTCCACATCTCCAAATTGCTGAGCCTGGAGATGCTGCCCTATAGGCTGGTAGAGACCGAGGCCTTTCGCAATCTCATGGCGGTGGCTGCCCCTCGGTATTCGGTCCCCAGCCGCCACTATTTTTCTCGATGTGCCGTCCCAGCCCTACACCAGCACATGTCAGAGAACATCATCCGTGCCCTGACCAACGCTGTTTCTGAGAAGGTCCACCTAACCACGGACACGTGGACAAGTGCTGCCGGGCAGGGACACTATATCTTACTGACGGCACATTGGGTTAACTTGGTGGAGGCTGGGACCGAGACTGACCCTGGGGCCGCTCATGTACTGCCCACACCGAGGATTGCGGGACCTACCTCGGTCACGGTCTCTCAGACGTACTATGCCTCCTCCTCCGACCCCTCCTCCTCCTCCACCGAATTACCATCCGTGGGCACGGTGCCTTCAGTCGGTAGCTCTAGGCGCAGCAGCAGTGCCGTGGGTAAGCGCCAGCAGGCGGTGCTCAAACTGCTGAGCTTAGGTGACAAAAGGCACACCACCCAAGAGCTGTTACAGGGCATCACGGCGCAGTCCGATGTGTGGCTGGCACCGCTGAACCTCAAGCCAGGCATGGTTGTGTGTGACAACGGGCGTAACCTGGTGGCGGCTCTGCAACTCGGCAGACTCACACATGTGCCATGCCTGGCCCACGTGTTCAATCTAATAGTTCAGCGGTTCCTCAAGACATACCCCAATCTGTCTGATTTGCTCACCAAGGTGCGCCGCATCTGTGCGCATTTCCGCAAGTCCACCACAGATGCTGCCACTCTCAGGGCAGCGCAGCGCCGCCTACAACTGCCCGCTCACCGACTGCTGTGCGACGTGCCCACGAGATGGAATTCGACATTAAACATGTTATCCAGAGTTTACCAGCAGCGCAGAGCGATTGTAGACTGCCAGACGTCAACTTCCACCAGAACTGGTAGTCAGGTCAGTCAGATTCCTCAAGTCTACAATGAGGAGTGGACGTGGATGTCTGATATCTGCCAGGTGTTGAGCAACTTTGAGGAGTCAACACAGATGGTCAGCCGCGATGCCGCCATTATCAGCCTCACCATCCCGCTGATTTGCCTGTTGAAAAACTCACTGCTCAGCATGAAGTCGGATGCTTTGCGCTTGTCACAAGAGACGGTGGAGGAAGATACATCGCTTGATAGCCAGAGCACCCTCCGGTCTGTTTCTCAGCGCGTATCGGAGGAGGGGGATGAGGATGAGGAAGAAGAGGAGGAGAATGTCGGCGAGACAGAAGAGGGTACCAGTGCTCAGTCCTTCTTAACTCTTGAGCGTGTATGGGCTGAAGAGGAGGAGGAGGAAATGGAGAGTCAGGCCAGTGAGGAGAGGGAATTCTTGCGTGTTGGGACTCTGGCGCACATGGCAGACTTCATGTTAGGCTGCCTATCCCGTGACCCTCGTGTTAGAAGCATTTTTTCAAACACCGATTACTGGGTGTTCACTCTCCTGGACCCACGGTACAAGCAGAACCTTTCCACTCTCATCCCTGCAGAGGAAAGGAGTCTGAGAGTGAATAGATATCAACAGGCCCTGATGCACAAGCTGAAACAATCCTTCCCATCTGATGCCGCTAGCGGCAGAGGGCATGGTTCTGTGGGCCAAGTAGGGGGGGAGAGGAGGCAAGCAGGCAGCTTGTCCAGCACTGGCAGGGGAACGCTCTCCAAGGCCTTTGCCAGTTTTATGTCACTCCAGCAAGACACTGTCACCTGTCCCCAGTCTAGGCAGAGAAGGGGGGAGCTGTACAGAAAGATGGTGAGGGAGTACCTAGCTGACCATACCAACGTCCGTAGCGATCACTCTGTCCCATACAACTACTGGGTTTCAAAGCTGGACACGTGGCCTGAACTGGCGCTGTACACCTTGGAGGTGCTGGCCTGCCCTGCCGCTACCGTGCTGTCAGAGTGGGTATTCAGTGCAGCTGGTGGCGTCATCACTGATAAGCGTACACGCCTGTCAACTGACAGCGCTGACAGGCTGACGCTTATTAAAATGAACAAAGCCTGGATTTCACCGGAATTCAAATCTCCTCCGGGTGAAAGCAACTAAAAATTTACATTACTTATGTATCCGATTCCTCTTCTCTACTCCTCCTCCTCCTCCTCCTCCTCCTTGTCATCTTTGCAGAAGCGGCAGAATCATCAACTAGCCCCCCACCCCACCCCCAACTGAATCCTGGAGTCCAGATCTATGTTGTGGCCCACGCCAAAGACAGCTCAGCTGGGAAAACAAGAAGACCATGGAGGAATGGGTCATCCAAGTCCTGGACCAATTGCGGCAGGGGGATCTAAAGTTGAAGCGTCACCTGGGGACCATGATCTGGTTCTCCATAGAGCAGGGGAGCGGCTTCCTTGCAGACGATGAGACCAAGGAAGAGCAGTTTGTAAGCTGCAGATCAGTGAAGCGGACCTACTTGCTCCAGGCCCGACACAGTCTCTATGCGGGGAACAGAGTGGTATACACCCCCATGGGCTCTACAATGGGCCGTTTTGCAGCAGGGGTGACCCTGCTCGCCCCGGCCCATGGTTCCAGCGTCGGCACCTGGAAGATGCAGTTGGCGACACTGGGAGGACCACGTTTCCCCAGGTCTCCATCAGAACCCAGACCTCATGAGACCAATAGAGAGAGCCCCTGCCTGTGTTTTTGCAAGCACATACCATTGACTATCCGGTCAGGAGCCTCCCATATGTTTGCACTATATTTTTTTGCAGCAAAGTTTACTGTTTTGCAACATTCAAGCACTTTAGCCCATTGTATGGACTGTTTTTATGGGTATTACAATGTGATTCTGATGCACTTTGAATGGACTTTGGACTTTATACTGTTAGCTAGATATCATCCTTGTTTCTTTGCTCATATGGACTGCTGATGATGGCTCAAAAATACTAATGGTCCCACTTTGCCTTGTGTCAGTTTAGAAAGCCTAGGTATTATACTGTATGATTTGAATATTCCCTTAACCTTTTTTCTTTTTTTCTCCACAGACTTGGGATGGGAAGGAGCCAGTATGTCCTTTGTCTTTGAGTACATGTGCTGTTGCTCCACAGGTAGGACCAAATGGTAAAATCACAAGCAGTCTCAACATCTTTAAAAGGGTAACCCTGCTGCTAAAAATATGTTTCTAGGTGCCTTAAGGCATTGTGCACTGCCTTAGGGAAAAGGTGAAAAGCTAAAAAGCTAAGTTTAGCTAAGAGGAGCAGAGGTAGTAGTTTCACCCAGGTCCTAATGCTGAGGAGGGTCCAAATGCACGTCTGCCACATAGGAAGACACCATTACTGAAGTGGTACATTCTAGGTGTGGTGCCCTGGTGCAGATACCTCTGCCACATACGTGATGTTAAATACTTTTGTGTTAAAAAGGACAACCCTCTTATAGCAGTGATATATCTCTATTGGTTAACCAGAAAAAATATGTTTGCAAGCTGTTACAGACAGTGGGTGTGGACCCACTATGCCAACTAATCAGTTTGGCTTTGGGCTAAAACTAAGGGTGTTGCCCTGGCGGTTCCCTGCTATTCACCCTTTAACCCCAGTACAGGGATCTGGACTTGACCGCAAGGAACCAACCAGGCCGCTACCTCCTGGAGTAATCCTGGTGTAGTTGGCTGCTGACCTACGGGGGTCAGAGACACTGATGCGAAACACCAAGGACAGAGGCAAAAGCGCAGTCTGAACACAGTCCAATAGTCAGGGCAGGCTCAGTACTCATGTATTTCAAATAGCATTTCCAAGGGCAGTCTGAGTACAAGCGTAATCCAGGTCACAGTTCCAAGGTCAGGGCAGGCAGCAAGGAGCGGAATCGGAAGACAAATAAGGTTCAGTACACGTATACTGGTTACTGGTATCTAGAAAGGTTACTGGTTACTAGCAAGGAATAACCTCAAAGCTCAGGCGAGGAGGTGGATCTACAGCTCAGCTAAATAGGGAGACTGATCAGTATCTTAACCAGCACCTGGACAGGAGCAGAGGGAAATCATTAACTCTCTCAGTGATGAAGTTCAAACAGCTCTAATCCCAATTCCAGGGAGAGCAGAGAAATGTCCGCAACTGCCTGGGACATCAAGATCGCCAACCTGACACAAGCTTTCAGAACACAGAGGCGTCTTCATCAGGCTGTATACAAATGAATGTACAGTGACCCAGTGGAACACTGCAAAGGGTTAATTTAATACTAAGGAGTTATGTTGTGATTTCTTGTTAAAGTATTCTTTTTCTATGCACTATGTAAACCCCAACTGGAAATATTGCAATTTTCATTTGGCACTTTCTGTTATGCATTAATTCCTATAAAACACCAGTGGAGGTAAAATGCCCACTTCACTCCTTGATAAATGCCTTGATGGGTTTATTTTCCAAAATGGGATTATTTTTTGGTTGTTCCATCTATTATTTCACCTCAGAATATTTCTATATTGTTTTTGCCTGTCTTGATACTTTCCATTTATGTGGTTTTTATGACCATCTGGTTGTGGTGCATTTCAGTCCTAATATAAAGGAGGCTATACACATTCAATAACTGTTGCACAAACGATCGATCAACTGACAGCTACCTCTCCCTACTCCCTCCAGGCTACCCCATACACATACAACTTGGGCTAGGCTGAACATATATGTGTATTTAATGGGGAGAATGGAGAAAGCTGCTGCCAGGCACTTCTGAAAACAACAAAAAGGGCAAAGAGGACAAAAAATCTGGCAAAAAATATTCACTTTGCCTGATCCTTCTCTCCACTGACATTATCTGTTGGGGGAAAGTCATGAGTTCCTCACACACATTAGACTGTCAGCAGAACCCACTGTTATACTAATGTGTATAAGGTCCTTAAGTCCTGGGTTATCTCAGTTGTGTTATGTTATGTTGTAGAAAAATTGATTGTGATTGCCATCTTGCTTGAAGGTCTGGCGCAAAATATTGCGTGGCCCGAGATGACTTCATCACGTCAGCTGGCGCAGTGATGTCACATGTCACCGCGCACGGGATTTTGGCTGAGATCTTAAAGCAAGATGGTGGCAGCGAATGGATCAGGTAAATATATATTTTTTTTTTACACTGTTTTAGGTTAAATCGATTGGCTGCGTTGTGGCGAATCTAATTTATCCTGAAATTTCGGTCGAAGTCCACTTCGTGGAGGCAGTCTAATACTCAGTCAATGTTTTGCTGAGAAACCTTAGGTCCCAGCATTCATATGGATGTTACTGTGCCACCTAACTAAACATTGTACAGACAAAGTATACTCTTTCATGACAGCTGTAACGGCAGTGCCCCCTTTAATCAGGATAATACACCCTGATTTATCCTGAAGTGGATTTTCGAACCTAGTAAAAAATGTTGACTTGGCCTTCAAGTGTTCAAAATGTTGACTTTCTTTCAATGTCCCTGAGGTCTTATTCTGATCAAGCATCTGTTGGATGTGCTAGAAAAACAGCATTTTTAAAATACGTGTTCGGCAATTCTGGCCCTTAGGGTTTCTTTTGTTGAACTGTGCAGACTTAAACAGATTTTAAGCTGCGGCTAGACTGAAAAGAGCAACCAAAAAAAAAAAATAAATGTGGTAAAAGGACAATAAAGTAATAACTGACACAATAAATGGCAAAAGAAGATAGAGATATTTTTTTGTAAAAAAAACTACTTAATACACAGAGACTCATTTTCACAGACAGCAGAACTAATCCAAATATGTTGATAAATTTACACTGAAAATGTTGGTCCACTGAAAATATTGGTAGAAGAATTTAGAAAAAAGTACAGTAATTATATAACAATTTGTTTTAAATGGAACCATGACAGCTACGACGGATCCATTTTCGAACAGATATTGGCGTATGCTGATCCTACTGACTTGTAATATGGGATCCTGACGGAATAGAAAAAAACACCAGTGCCCAAAAGGCTGCCCTGCATTGCAGTATATGTTCATATTGCATGATGCTCAGATCCTTGATCTAAATGAGCAACTTGCAACACCCAGACCCACTGAAAACATGGAAAACAGGTCACTTATTATTCATACGCATATTTAAATCTATACGCAAATGTGTACGAATAGCGTACAAATTCAATTTATACGCTATTCGTGCGCTATTCGTACGCATTTGCGTATAGATTAAAATATGCGTATGAATAGCGTACGAATTTTAAAATGCGTACGCAAATACGCAAAAATGGCACTCGAGCATGCTCAGCCGAGCATCATCTCACCCTTTTCCTGCCCACCATTGCCAACCATATCCCATCGGCTGGAGTACATGGCGGAAATATGGTATAAAAATAAAACACGTATCAAAATTGCAGATACCCCAAGGTCTGTGGTACTGTAACTCTTCACCGGAATGCACTATGCTGTCGGCATTCCTTTGCTACTTTCACATCACATACTTTCTCACCACTGTTTGCAAGGGACTTTTATGCTCTGTTTCGGTGGCTGCAGCAGAGAATACATGACATTTATCTCCTGCTGGAGAATAAATGTTTAAGAAATGCTTAAGAAAATAACAAAAAAAGATATTTTTCATCAGACCTTCAAACTCCATCAGCCTTAGATCAAACTCCGCAGCCTACATCAGCCTCAGATCAGATCCCCATCAGATCCCCCCAGCCTCCATCAGCCTTAGTTGAGACCCCCATCAGCCTCAGCTTACACTCCCATCAGACCTCCTCAGATCAGACCCCTCCATAAGCCTTAAATAGGACCCCTTCATCAGCCTCAGGTCAGACCCCCATCAGACCTCCCGCATGCTGATGACCTTTCCATAATAGAAGTGGTCATTAGTATTTGGACTGTAAGACGCAATGCCACTTTCCTCCACTTAGTCAGAAAAATATGATGATAATTATCATTCTACAGCTCACAGTAAATGCTGGTAATGAATTATTTCTTAGGGTGCATTCACATGATCGTGCCGTCCGCGAAAAGATCCGCGAAAACACGGATAGCGTCCGTGTGTGTTCTGCATTCTACAAAAAGCACAGGGCCGGCTCTATAAAGGAAATTGCGGACAAGAATAGGACATGCTCTCAATTTTTTGCAGGGCCGTGGAACGGAACAACAGATGTGAACCCATTCATACGTTCAGGTGAATGAGCCCTTATCAGTATACTGAGCTATATACATGTATTACTTATAATCTATCATTCATTTTGGTTTTCCAATTTGTCTGTAAAAAATGTTGGCTGTCTGTGATTTTGGGATAAGTTGTCCAGAAAAATAAAATTCTGGTTGGTAACCCTGGCTTTAGCCCAGTTCCATGAGGAACATAAACAGGTACATAGCCCATTGTGCACAATGATAATCATGGGAATCAAATGTATTGGAAAAAAGGAAGAGTGCAGCTTCTCAAGTGTGACCACATATGATATTTATATTTAGGGAGTGGCAATTAGTGGGTTAAACCTCCATACTTTCTGGTTCACTTGATCTTCTGTAAGCGGATGTTTTCCACCAGCAGTACCTGGCTCCTCTGCACTTGCTTCTTGTCTGGAAGAGCACTTTCTCACTGTAACTTTTTCTTGGCAATCAATCTTTACCTGGGAGAGAAAAAAAGGCAGTCTGTTTAACCAATGGGTGGAAACCAAAAGTACAAACAGGAGGATACTTTGGTGAGACGTACAATGTGGTCTGAGGTTCATGTCACACATAGGAAGCATCTTGCATGACAAGAACATTGCTGAAGAGACAGGTGCAGTAGACACCTCCAGCACAGCTCCACCTTCACCTACTATCCACCTCCAACATGTTCTGCTCTTCATCAGCTTGAAACCATGAAGTTTTCTCGTCTTAAAATCTTATTCTTAATCTTGGCTCATATTATCTTGGTTATTCTGCTGCTTGTCTTATTTGTCAATCCTGCAAGTGAACAGCAATATCCAAAAAGGTAAGTCACTTTTCCAGTTATTACAGATTGTGCAAAGTCTCTGCAGTAGTTTTTGTGAGATTGTGAAGAGTCTGGGGACAGAGACGTTTGTATGATTACACACATACAGTACATCTGCATAGGAAGGTGTAACCATCCTCTTGATCACATCACAGGCGAAACATACATGGAGGGCTGGTCCAGTCTCCATGCTTTAGGGTGATATATCACACATTATGTTTATTTTATTTACTTATTATATGTGTTACCATGTAAAAACTCTTAGCTCACTTTGACCAATTTGACCAACCGAGTTGACCATGTTGTGATTGATATTGATATGTGATTGGATTAATTATAGGAGGGCCATAGGAGTCTGGCAATTGTATGTCCTGTGTAGTAGATATACTCTTGTGTATTTGAGCATATTGGGGCAGATTTACTAATTAGGCAGCATTCTGGCCGGGAATAACTTTTACTAATTGTCTAAAGCACTTTTGCACTTCTCTAGGCATGTAAAACTTTGCACCAAAATTGCACCAGAATGCTGGATCCGGCAGTAGCTTCCGCTACTGATAATACAACCATCTGCATACGTTATGAACGGATCCGGTTGTATTATCTTTAACATAGCCACATGAACTCCATTGAAAGTCAATGGGGACGGATCCGTTTTCTTTTGTGCCAGATTGTGTCAGAGAAAACGGATCCGTCCCCATTGACTTGCATTGTGGGTCATGACGGATCCATCTAGCTCCGCATCTCAGGACGGAAAGCAAACTACAACATGTTGCGTTTTGCGCTCTGGTATGAGAACGCAACTAAACGGAACGGAAGGCATTTTGGAGCACTCAGTTCTGTTCATTTGAGTTTTGTCCCCATTGACAATGAATGGGGACAAAACTGAAGCGTTTTTTTTCCGGTATTGAGCCCCTATGACGGAACTCAATACCGGAAAACTTAAACGCTAGTGTGAAAGTAGCCTAAGTCAACTATTAGATGGTTTAAACTTAGACTAGACAGTCTAAAGACCAAATTTGCCTTCCGGCATCATCTACCAATGGCATCTGCTTCCAATGACAATTATAAAATGACTTGTCAGATTTCTTAGGGTTTATTTGGCTCCTTTAGGGTTTAGGGCTTGGTCTCTGATTTACAGTATTTTTTTTTATCTTTCTCTTTAGGCATCTTAAAATGATATTGTTCAGCTGCTGTTTGGCATTGAGTACTACTTCTTTGTAGTGTTACATTAAGTGCTGGGGCAGCAAACCATTAAAATGGTTTGTTTGCATAACTAAATTCCAACAATTTCAATATTATTCATTATATATTATGTAAAACATGCACATAATTCTGTGGAATACTAGGTAAAGCAATAAAATGACCAAAGGGTCCATTTTTCTTTGCAAGTTGCGCTCAATCAGCTTTCCAGGTACAGCAAGTTTGTATCTACTCAACCTCCTAGAAATAGCTGTCAGTCAGTGGTAATACTGTAGATCAGTGTTCCCCAACTCCAGTCCTCAGGGCTTTTTGAGGATAACTAATTACCGTATATCACCTGCTAAATACTAAGGAAATCCTGAAAACCTGACCCTTAGGTGGGCCCTGAGGACTGGAGTTGAGGAACACTGCTGTAGATCACCACTCAAACCAGGAGCAGTTTGTCCTCAGGTTGGCAGCATGGCAATCTCTCTATTCAGTAGTGCTACCAGTGTTCGAATTCCCACCGTTTAACAAGATAACAGTAAGACAACCGGGGAAACCTGAGAGTGTTATAAGAACATTCAGACACACAATTTTCAAATCACATGGAGTTAGTGTTAAAATCCATCAGTGGCGGAGTAATGTACCTACGGTACCAGTACAATTTAGGGCCCACTGCATGCAAATATTAGCTGAACCCAGCTAACTGCTGCATTCGCCTCAGATTTCATTTGAAAGATGGATTCAGCTATGTCTCCACTGCAGCATATGGAAAATGTGATCGGCAGGAATTGGTGGACCTTTTTTTTTGGTCGTTAGGTGAAAATCCCACAGATGGCATTTATGGCATATGCTTTAAAGGATGAGATCACACATAACAGTCTTCATGTGGCCAAATAATGGGCCAACATGCAGTTTTTTCCCCACTAGTAGCCTGCTGCTTGGCCTTTGCCTTGAGCTGTTTCCATCCAGAGAGCCCTCAATGCCCTGGCTCTTTCTGACTATGGCACTTGTGGTGCTTCTAGCTAGATGACTGGAGATCAGAGCACCCACAGGAACACTGAAACTGTGGGGCCCAGGGAGTATACCAGCTAGTCTTCCCCTGTGCCTAGATGTCCTCTCAGACAGCCTAGGCATCTGTATAAGAATAGACTACCCGATTAATTATATAGACACATAGGCTGAGATGCAGTACACTGCCCATCTGTATGTAGTGCAGTGAGTACTGTGCCATTCACTGCTTTGGTGGACGGTGTGGGAAGCTGGTGCAGTGGCTGGATTTGGGGTGGCCCCAACTGTGTCCCTTGGCATAGGGGAAATAGGCAAATATCCACAAATGTCCAAATGTCAAATTACCCCCTCGTTCAGGGCACTACACTGGGTGCCCACTTATGGCTCAGGGAATTCGCCTGTCCCCTTGTGGGTGAGTCTATGCCTGTGAACACCACAAGGAACCAAAACTAAAATGCTTGATTTGTGTTTCAATATCAACTGGCTTCTTCATGCCCCTGGAGAAAATGGAAAAGCACGCTGCATAGAAAATGAATAGTGCATTTGTAAATTAAGGTAGTTTCCAATTAAGAAAAGTTATGTACAAGGAAAATGCTACTTATTATTTAGACTTTATATGCATTCTTCTTCTGTCCAACTCAGTTTTTTTCACTAATTATTATGGTAATGTGCCAGGAACTGATATGGCCACCCAAAAGGCAAATACATCTTTTCCCTATATTTGAAGTACCAGATAAACAAATTAAATATCCAGGAAAGGTTACTGTTTCACACAAGTTGTAGAAGCAAAATCATAATGTCTGCTAGGTAGAGCAAAAGTGTTACCAGGGCAGGTTTTATAGTAAATGGTTCTTTGGCAAGTAGCTGGCCTTTGGTTAGATGGCGCCTTGTGCAAGATTTTTTGGAGGCTCTGCAACCACCATAGAAGATATGAAATAAGATCACCACCACCACCATCGCATGCCAATGTATTTTTTTTTATTGCCCCAATGCATTTGACATGAAAAATAAAGAAAAGTGGGTTTCCTATTTTCTATACCTTTTTTGTTATATACGGTCCCTATATAGACCTATTTGTCTCCATGGTAACAGACTACGGGTACACCCTGTGTAGTCTGGTAGTCTGAACCTGTTATACTATCCTTAGGCCTCTTTCACATTAGCAGCAGCACGGATCCGGCGGGTGAAGGGTGCCGCCGGATCCGTGCTGCCGCAAGTACACGTGAGGAGCCGGAGCAGCACTCCGGCCCCACATGTGTCACATACACATACAAACACACATAGACATACACACAGACATACACATACACAGACATACTTACATGCTCCCAGCATGCTCCGTACAGCACAGGGGGACGGCGTGCACATAGGAAGATTCCCCACAGCGCCCTCTGCAGTCCTCCTCCTTCTGCGATGTGCGGAGCTGCTGGGAGCATGTAAGTATGTCTGTGTATATGTCTATGTGTATGTCTGTGTGTATGTCTGTATGTATGTCTGTGTGTATGTGTCTGTCATGTGTGGTGTACTGTGGACGGATCCGTCATGAACTCCATTGAAAGTCAATGGAGGACAGATCCGTTTACTGAGTGTGTCACACTGAACGGATCCGTCCCCATTGACTTGCATTGGGGGTCATGAAGGATCCGTCTTGGTACGGATAAACAGTACGGAGAGCAAACTGCAGCATGTTGCGGTTTGCTCTCCGTTCTGGAGACTGAACGGAATGCTTTTAGGAACACTCCGTTGTCGTCAGTTCAGTTTTGTCCCCATTGACAATGAATGGGGGCAAAACTGAAGCGTTTTTTTCCGGTATTGAGCCCCTATGACGGAACTCAATACCGGAAAAAGAAAACGCTAGTGTGAAAGTAGCCTTACTCTTGCTAATCTACTGAATGATGATCATCTCTTCCCCTCAGAATCATTTTTCCCCCTCCTCACTTAATGATAGTCTCCTCCTCCAAATGTCTCTTCGTCATTACCTTGGCAAGGATATCTGTCCCAGATATGACTTCTCCCTCCTCTTTCAAGTATCAACTTTCACCATCTCTCCTGTCTGTGAGGTACCTGATCTGGTGGTACCTAAGAGGTTGGACTTTAGCGGAGACTGAATAGCCATGACTGATAGCCACCAACTGTCTATATTGGATTATGCCTATTGTATTGTATGTGATTTACTTATACAGTTATACTGATGCACCATATTGCTGTCTATGTTATGACTGATTTTCACATGTCATGATGAGTCCATGGGGTAATTCATGAAAAGGTACGGAATCACTTGATAAAAGTAGGCACCAAGTAGAGAGAATTGTTTGGTAAATGTTTTTTTACAGTACAAATTAATCTATGAAGTCATTACGCAAAGTCTCATGAGACTTCGCAAAGTAACAACTTCGCTCATCTGAGTCAATACATTCTAATACTGTACGGGGCGCTCGCTCGTGTTAAACCAAGGTTTTATGCGAATCGACTTTGGATGTTTCATCCGAAGTTGATTCGCTCATCCCTATTTGTGACCTTTTAGTAATTTAGAGATATGGTTTATTAGATGAGCAGCACAAAGTGAAAGTAGGATTCACAAAGCCAGACAGTTGACCCTTTGTGACAGAACGGCTGAATATTTTTAATAAAGACCAATTGAAAAAATGATTTTTAACCCAAATGAGTAAAATGCAATCATAAAAATTGCCTCTGAAGATATACATAGCCTTTAAATTCAAACTGATTCTGGGCTTTGAAGTCCAGGAGGAGGTCCTAGCAGTGATTGACAGCTATTTCTGTATACAGTCATGCTGCCTGCAGTGGAAACACCATGTTCAGAGTGACAGGTTTCATTAAGGTGGTCATGGTTAGAAGAACGTTATACCTTGTATGGATGACTTGTGTCTTTATAACGTTACCTGCTGAGGATAGCAGAAATATCAGTTTTGCTGATGATAACAAATGTACCCGTATACCACCAGCAAACCTACAGTACCTTAAGGCTTGTGTTTTCCTGCTTCATTTAAGAAAGAAGCCATTTATCAAGACTTTTTTGGGTTGTGTAAACTTCCTCAAATTATTCACCTGACGAGAAAAACACTTTTCCTGTGAATCACATAGCGGTACAATGATTTTGAACTAAACCTTTTAATCTAAAATGATTCCATATAATGATCTTTGTGACATGGAGCATTGTCTTGCTGAAAATTTAGAGATGTTTCTGTTAATGGTCTCAGGGTGGCCAATATCCAGCTGGACCTACACATGAACAAAATTGTTGGTACCCTTCCATTAAAGAAAGAAAAACCTGCAATGGTCACTGAAATAACTTGAAACTAACAAAAGTAGTAAGTAAAAATTTACCAAAAAAATAGGCTAAACTAATGAAAATCATATATTGCTTTTGAATTGTGCTTCAGAATAATTTATAAAACAAACTAATGGACAAAAATGATGGCACTCTTAACTTAATATTTTGTTGCACAACCTTTTGAGGCAATCATTGCAGTCAAACGATTTATGTAACTCTCAATGAGACTTCTGCACCTCTCCAGGTATTACTCACAAGGCCAACTACTCCAGCTGTCTCAGGTTGAAGGGTGCCTTCTTCAGACTGCATGTTTCTGCTCCTTCCACATATGTTCAATAGGATTTAGATCAGGGCTCATAGAAAGCCACTTGAGAACAGCCCAATGCTTTGCTCTTAGCCATTCTTGTTTTAGCTGTGTGTTTGGGGTCATTATCCTGTAGGAGGACCCATGACCTGTGACTGAGACCAAGCTTTCTGACACTTTCGCTCCAGATTGCCTTGATTGGCTTAAGATTTCATTGTACCCGTCACAGATTCAAGACACCCTGCAGCAATACGCCATATGCAGCAAAGCAGTCCCAAAACATAACCAAACCTTAACCAGGTTTCACAGTAGGTACAATGTTCTTTTCTTTGCATGCTTCATTTTTGCGTCTGTGAGCATAAAGCTGATGTGACTTTACAAAAGGCTCCAGTTTTGTCTCATTTGTCCAAAGGACATTCTCCCAGAAGCTTTGTAGCTTGTCAATAGGCATTTTGGCAAATTCCAATCTTGCTTTCAACAGTGGGTTCCTCCTCAGCCATTTTCCATTAAATCCACTTTGGCTAAGACAGAAATGGATGGTGCAATCTCACACTGCTGTACTTTGATCTTGGAGTTCACCTCTAATCTCTTTGGAAGTTGTTCTGGGCTCTTTGGTTACCATTCATATTATCCATCTCTTCAAGTTGTCGTCAATTTTCCTCTAGCGGCCACGTCCAGGGAGGTTGGCTACAGTCCTTTTGAATAATATGTGCAACTGTAGTAACAGGAACATCAAGCTGTTTGGAGATGGTCTTATAGCCTTTACCTTTAACATGTTTGTCTATAATTTTCATTTCATTAGTCTCTTGAGACAACTCTTTCCTTAGTCCATGTTCACTGTGGTACACACCCTGATACCAAACAGCACAGTGACTACTTTTTACCCTTCAAATAGCCAAACTTTAAAGACACCAGTGATGCTAATGACAGGACACACCTTAGTTCAACATGTCCTTATAGTCAAATTATTTTCAGTGTTTTTTAAGGGGTACCATCATATTTGTCCAGGTTGTTTTTTTAAATTTTTCTATTAGACCACAATTCTAAAGTAATATCTGATTTTCATTATCTGATTTTTAGTGAATTTTTATTTATTATTACTTTTGTCAGTTTCAAGTTATTTCAGTGACCATTGTGGGTTTTCCTTTCTTTAACTGAAGCGTACCAACAATTTTGTCCATGTGTGTACATAACCCAGACTGGCCACTCCCAATGCCAACTATAGCTTTTCCCCAGGATTTCCATCTAAAACCAACTCATTGTAGTGTTCCAGCATTACAATACACACACCTACATCAATGTCAGGTTCTCCTTGGCCCGAAAATGATGCTGGCAGCTCTTCCTGTTAGCACAAAAGCTGAGAAACTAGTATTCCTTCTGCTACCATTACAAGACAATGAGGGTGCTGCCAAGTATCACGGGCAGTCTGAAAAATCCAGGACCACAAGATGCACCGTGAGTGCCTGGCTCAACATAAAACAACGTAGTACAGTATAACTGCTGGAGATAAACTACTGCCAGGCATATGTGGCATGTTTATGTGGAAATAAGTTCTCTAGATGATTAATTCTACTTCCTTGTTTGCTAGGTTCATGACCAAATCTGGGTTAATGGATTCTAAGACAATGCCTGACTGCATGTAAAGTACTAATGTTTAGCTAAAGAAGAATAATGGTTTTGGAGTCTTGGGAGTATTTTTGATAGGTAGCAGGACCATCAATGGCAAACAATAGCGTTCAGTGATGAAAGCAGGTTCTGCCTTGGTACTAATGATGACCGCATCACAGTTCACAGGAGCCTACTGCCATCATGCATGGTGCAGAGGCACACAGGACCAACACCAAGTGTCATGGTATTGGACGCCATGAGCTACCATGGCCATTTCGGTCTTGTATTCATGACCAATGACCAGGACATCGTACAACCAGTATTAATGTTTTTTGTTGTTGTTTTTTACACACTGCCTGCAATACACAGAGTACTCTTCAGGGTATCCAGCAGCTCCATTGCCAGATCTCTCCCACATTGAGAATGTCTGGGACTGTTGGAGCAATGGATTCCCCATGCACAGCAGCCAACAGCCACCTTGTCTGAACTACGGGTCCAAGTTGAAAGAGCTTGGAATCCCCAGGAGGATCTCCAGTATTAGTTTCATCATTACAATGCCAGAGTGGACCCCTGTATCGAAACAATGGGAGATGGCACCCACTATTAATGTGCCCCTGCCTCATCATATACCCTGCTGCAGAACCCAATATAAAGGGTGCACCACCTTGGTTGTATGATCACTGACCAAGAATTACAAGTGGTTCATACGTTGTCAATCTCAGCTCAATCACATTAAGTTTTCCAGGTGTTCTTTCTACATTTTCTAGTAGTCTGTCTATCTGTATGCATTTTTTATGTTGGTATTCCCAACATGATCTTGTATACTTTGTAAGATGCAAAAAATAATTGAGGTTGAGGCTTTCAAAACCCAGTCCAGTATAAGAATATGCATATCTTATGGAGCTTATAGGGCAGGAGGATCACTAACATCATAAAAAAAAATTTAAAAAAATTCTCCACTGTCTTCTAAATTAAATGTAAGAAACTATATTAGTTACTCCATTGGTCGATAGGGATAAATCAAGGAACTTGGTAGATCAGTGCCAGGATTTGCTGTAAAAGTCATGACACAGGAGCTCTCTGCTGATTCCCTCACTCTTGACAAGCTAGCTGTTTGGTGGCAAAACCTTCTTCTGTCCACATCCACTACAGCAGCTCCTTTTAATTGTAGAAAATTCTGCAGTATTAGTTATATTGACTGATCGGTGAGTCTTCCAAGAGCTGTTAGTAATAGTACAGTGAAATACTACTTTTTGGCATCAGCGGTATTTTGTGTGTGATGTTCGAATTGTTGTACAAATTTAAACAAAGAGTTCAACTAAATACATGCACCGCAATTCCAAGCTTGTGAATAATCCGCAGGGCGTGCTACACAAACAGTTAAGCTACAAGAAAACAGAGTATTTGCCAAGTTAGTGCACTCCCATCAATCACTGGAAACTGAGGGAACGAAGCAAACACAATCTCTCTGCCTCAAACAAATATCAATGTTTTATCTTTAATAGGGGTCAAGAAAATTCACACGTCTAATTTACGTAAAATGACTTGTACAAATAATAGTAATATGTATACAGTTCTCTTTATGATAATGGAAAGCGGATTGCTGCTTGAGAAAGGTTCCATTGAGAGGACCGAAACGTCGCTACTCTGGTAAAATAAAACACTTCTTGGATTAGCACAATTCAGGTAGTGTTGCGGTTTTTTCTGTTTTTTATATTTGAAAGGACTGTGATCAAGTTTAGTACCGCTGGCACACCGTTTTGGCACACGCTGGCACCGTTTTGGCACAGCTGGCACACGTACGTTTTGAGCTGTGCTGCTTTCATTACATTTTTCTATTCTTTAGATAGATAGATAGATAGATAGATAGATAGATAGATAGATAGATAGATAGATAGATATAAATTCCAAAGAACAAGGCAGCACTCCAGACTTGTGTAGAAGGTGGATTTATTCCCCGCAACGTTTCAGCTCTCTCAATGGAGCCTTTGTCAAGCAATGAACAAACACACAGTGCAGTCTTATATAGGTCCAGGTTCATTACAATACATGATTGATCTATTTGCATATAAATAACAGTGTGATGACAATATACAATATAGAAACATAATTTATAATATCGGTGGCAAATATTGCGATGAATGTACATGATTAAAACCAACACCGTGCACAAAAATATATAAATAGTGATACTAGTTGTTAAAATTCATAATAACACATTGATGACTGTGCAGATGACACCTGAGGGTGGGCGTGGATTTAAAATACTTGCTCATGTGTCCATGTAGGTTACTTTACATTAGTGAGACTACCTGGGAATTAAAAAATAGGATTAACCAACATAGGTACACCATACGGAAAAAAAGAAAAGACCTACCTGTACCCAAACATTTCACGGAGATGGGACACCATGAACGTGATTTGAAATTCATGATTGTTGATTATGTTCCACCACCACGTAGGGGTGGCGATAGAGAGTTACTTCTTAAAAGGAAGGAATTATGGTGGATCTATCATTTGCAGACACTCAAACCACACGGGCTTAATGTTGAGTTCAGATGGAGTGTTATGGATGGATGACTGTGCTTTTTTGTACATCTCAGGGAGGTGTTCTTTGTTTTTGTGCTATGCTCTAGTATGAAGTAACGACACACAAAGTCATTTTTATTGCTAATTTTATTCTGTTTTTGTTTCTAGATCTTACACGTTGTCAAGATCATCTCAGAGGTTTCATGTTGGCTCTCTATTGGACCCGTTATTAGGCTTCAGATATATGACTTATTGGCACAAGGGGTTTCCGTTTATTCTTTCATTTTTGACATCAAGAGGCTTATTTTATTACTAATTATAATATTTGGAATTGACTTTGGTTTCACTCGAGTGATCCGGGAACGTGACCTCTCGTCTGGATCCATAACAGGCAAATATGTATGTCCCACCTTTCTTGGTGGACGCATATATGGCCCGTTCCTTATTGGTAGCTATTGGTAGCCATGGCGAAGTGACAGGAAACTGCCCTTATCCTGGCTTACCTTTTTTTAGCTTTGTACTTTGTTATAATGAGGTTCATTATTATACCTCTTCTCTTAATTGCCTCCTATGGTGAGTCCATCACTTACACAATGTCCCCTGATTGTGCTTGTTGCTATTCTATTTACTTTTTGTGGACGCGCCTATCACATACTGAAGTATGCCGTGGTATCCAGGACGCTACGTGCGGTGCTTCCTGGTTACGGGGCGCGCCTGTGCTGGTGGAGCGCACGTTGAGTACATGCGCTCCACGTGTGGAGGTGACGCACTGGCCGGGGCACTGCGTCGGGCGCCTGAGATGCTGGACATGCGCAGTATTGTGATGAGGACGCGCTGGGTCCCGCTGAACCACCATTGAAACTTCTGTTGTAAGTCTATTTTGATTATATTATAATATGTTTTTACATCCATGCCCACCCTCAGGTGTCATCTGCACAGTCATCAATGTGTTATTATGAATTTTAACAACTAGTATCACTATTTATATATTTTTGTGCACGATGTTGGTTTTAATCATGTACATTCATCGCAATATTTGCCACCGATATTATAAATTATGTTTCTATATTGTATATTGTCATCACACTGTTATTTATATGCAAATAGATCAATCATGTATTGTAATGAACCTGGACCTATATAAGACTGCACTGTGTGTTTGTTCATTGCTTGACAAAGGCTCCATTGAGAGAGCTGAAACGTTGCGGGGAATAAATCCACCTTCTACACAAGTCTGGAGTGCTGCCTTGTTCTTTGGAATTTGTATCTACATGTGGAACGCTGAGCCAGTGGTTTCATTGAGGAATTGCACCCATTTTCATTATATTGTGCTGCCGCCCTCTTTCTTTTGTTTTTAGATAGATAGATAGATAGATAGATAGATTCCTGATCTAATATTTTCTGTTGCTGGTATGTTGTGTATTTTTATATAGGGTGGATGAATCAGAAGTACGTCTGCAAAATGAATTCAACCAACAGTTTCGAGATTATGTAAACCCCATTGAGGATGAGGACTACTTGGCCATCACTACAAAAACAAATGAAGTGCCCCCAGATAAAGTCTTGGATATCCAACTAAATAAAACCACAAAGCTAGTCAAATCCATGATAACTACCCAAAGGCCACTCAACCAAACACAATCCAAATCAAACAGAACAAGTCTGGATGTACCATCGACAACTTTAAGACAAACCACTTGGAAACCTCTTAAGGCAGATAACTTTACTGCAGAGCCAAAGTGGGAATTTGAGGAGGATTATACCCTGGTGACTTCCTCTCATCAGACCGTGAGTACTTGTCATACACCCAGCGCCATATTGTCTAATCTGCATTGCTGATAGAGGTTGAATAGCTCTGCTTATAGGCTACACCAGTGCTAGATTCCTTCCAGTGCTGGGTTTTGATGCCCACTTGACCTTTCAAACCATTATTATACAGTTTTAACTTTGAGGAAGCTTGGAAACTGTGTTTGTTGTCCTAGCCCTCTATCTAAATACTAGAGTAGAGTAATTACTGTCCCATGTAAAAGGTAGAGATATGTTTCATGTCCGACTTGGTCAAATGGGCTGTCAGATTTGATTTGGTTCAAATAAATTTGGTCTAAATCAAAAGTGCCCCAGTGGCTTTAAAAAGTCATGTATGACCCTCTGAGGGCTTCTAGGATGGCATCCAACCACCTTTGAGCTCCTTAATGCTAAAATATCATTACAACATCAGAGCGGCAGCGGCATTGTGACAATGTGTAAACAGGTGGTAGCGGGAGGTCACAAACAGCCTGTACTGACAGACTCTAATTTAATAGAATGCTCCAAAAATGGTCCCTGTTTGGTGGCAACTGCCTTCTTCTCTGTCCTCTGGGGCCTGAAACAAATCACAAAAGTTTTGGATTCCCTGAACTTTGATTATTTTGGAGAAGTTCATAATGAATTTGATTAATGTTGAATTGATTCGCACATAAAGGCCCTTTACTCAATATCAAGATGAAGTTCAGCAAAGTCTGGTGTCTTCAAATCTAGGACCAGACCTTGTGTGTTCACTCAATGGCGACTGAGTTCTTATGTATTTATCTTGTTTGTGTCCCCAGACCTGCCCCATGTCTATAAAAATTAAAGCTCACAACGTGTTTTGGCTTAAAGAAAGGTTCTTACATGATATCACCATATTCATGGATGCCCGCCACTTCAGTGATCAGGAGTGGAGAAGACTGGGACACTTTGTACCTCCATATGGCTGGATGGAGTTAGAGTACCAAGGTAAGGCAGCGATGCGGACACGTTTTTGTGCCTTTACCCTATTGTTCTGTATGGATTTAAAGAGGACCTTTCACCGCTCCTGACATGCCTGTTTTAATAGCTTCATGCATTCCCCATGTATGTACGTGGGGAATGATTGGAGCTATTAAAACAGGCATGTCAAGAGTGGTGAAAGGTTCTCTTTAAATGATTAGTAAAAACCAATGTGGGTGGGTGGAGTTTCTTGTTCTCATAAAAATAACAAACTACCAGGTCTATCAATGTCTGTGAGACATTTCATGGGAAAATAGCCAAGAGCAAAAATCCTGTGTATGTGCTTTGTTTAACCTAAATGTACTGGGAGTCATTTACTAAGCTGAAATATGCCCCGGTTGCTCCTAGAGGCTCTTTTGCATATATTGAAACATAATTTTTCTCAGCAATGAGGACACATATGAACATGGGACCAACACAGATGCCTTCAATTGTCCATAATATACATTATAATACAGAAGTTTTACAGTATATAGTGCAAATGAGGTTCATGTTCCCTCAGGTGACTAAAAAAAATTATGAAAAACTGGGGAATAAAGTTTAAAAAAATATTTTAAATAAAGGAAATATTAAACATTAAAAAAAAACTCTTCCCCTCTCACATACATTTTTTAAAAAGATACACATAATTTATTCGGTATCACCACATCCGTAAAGACCAGAACTATTAAATTATCCTATTATTTAACCTGCACAGTGAACACCGTAAAAAAAAAAACCAAAAAGGCAAAATTGACCTTTTTTGGTCCCCTCACATTGCAATAAAAGATTGAAAGGTTGCATGTATCCCAAAATGGTATCTAATGGTATCTCTAAATGGTATCAAAACTATACTTCGCCCCCGCAAAAAAAGAGCCCTCACACAGCTCCATAAATAAAATAAAAAAAATTTAAAAAGTCATAGGTGTCAGAGTATGTTGACACATAATAATCTTTTCTAAAATAATCGTACTGTCCCACAGAATAAAGTTAGCATGTTATTTTTTTATCACATAGTGAACACTGTAAAAATGGAACCCTAAAAACTAAGGCAGAATTGCTAAAAAAAAAAGGAAAAAAATTGTGATAGCCTCTTAAAGAGGTGTCCAGGAATATCTAACTTTTAACTGTGTCCTGTGCCTGTGTCCCCTATTGGAAGATGCATATTTACAGTGGGGAAAAAAGTATTTAGTCAGCCACCAATTGTGCAAATTCTCCCACTTAAAAAGATGAGAGAGGCCTGCAATTGACATCATAGGTAGACCTCAACTATGAGAGACAAAATGAGAAAACATGGGGTCAAAATGATCACAAGAAAAAATCCCAGAACCACAACATAACAAAGGCTACAGTCAGTAACACACTACGCCGCCAGGGACTCAGATCCTGCAGTGCTAGACGTGTCCCCCTGCTTAAACCAGTAGATATCCGAACCTGTCTGAAGTTTGCTAGAGAGCATTTGGATGTTCCAGAAGAGTATTGGGAGAATGGCATATGGTCAGATGAAACCAAACTAGAACTGTTTTGTAGAAACACAACTCGTCGTGTTTGGAGGAGAGTGAATGCTGAGTTACATCCAAAGAACACCATACCTACTGTGAAGCATGGGGGTGGCAACATCATGCTTTTCTCTGCAAAGAGACCAGGATGACTGATCCGTGTACATGAAAGAATGAATGGGGCCATGTATCGTGAGATTTTGAGTGCAAACCTCCTTCCATCAGCAAGGACATTGAAGATGAAACGTGACTGGGTCTGTCAGCACGACAATGATTCCAAGCACACCGCCAGGGCAACATAAGAAGAGTGGCTTTGTAAGAAGCATTTCAAGGTCCTGGAGTGGCCTAGCCAGTCTCCAGATCAAAACCCCATAGAAAACCTTTGGAGGGAGTTGAAAGTCTGTGTTGCCCAGTGACAGCCCCAAAACATCACTGCTCTAGAGGAGATATGCATGGAGGAATAGGCCAACATATCAGCAACAGTGTGTGCCAACCTTGTGAAGACTTACAGAAAACGTTTGACCAACAAAGGACATATAACAAAGTATTGAGATGAACTTTTGTTATTGACCAAATACTTATTTTCCACCATAATTTGCAAATAAATTCTTTAAAAATCAGACAATGTGATTTTCTGGATTGGTTTTCTCACTTTGTCTCTCATAGTTGAGGTCTACCTATGAAGTCAATTACAGGCCTCTCTCATCTTTTTAAGTGGGAGAACTTGCACAAGTGGTGGCTGACTAAATACTTTTTTTCCCCACTGTACCTGCTCCCTACTTCGGTGGTCCTGTGCACAGGCGCCTTCTTCCATCCACGGCTTGTTTACTTCCACTCAGTCATGGGCATGGTCACCTGCTCCATTGCAACCAATGACTGGCTTCAATCGTGACGTGTCCACGGGTGGCACATTACTGCTGAAGCTAGTGATTGGCTGCAGTGGAGCAGGTGACCATGTCCATGCCTTGGTGGAAGTAAACAGATGGACAAGTGGGAGACAGAATGCAGGACCGGAGTTATAGGGAGAAGGTAGGCCGCAGGCATAGGTCAAAAGTTAGGTATTTTTGGACAACCCTTTTAGTACCA
>ONZH01027752.1:0-46297 GCA_900303285.1 Rhinella marina
ATTTTTTCACTGGACTGTAATACATATAATGAGATAAAATACGTATTTTATAGACGACGCTGCTGGCAGCACTAAGATTGTTCAACTGGACTGATACATATATGAGAAAAAAAGTAGTCTTTAAATGCGGTATATTTTACCTAGCAAACCACTAATTTTTCACTGGTCTTTACTATAACTGAGAAAAAAACGTAGTCTTTAAATGCGGCTATTTGACCACAGACACTCCATTTTTCACTGGACTGTAAATAATAACTGAGAGAAAAACGTATTTTAGACTGACGCTGCTGTAAGCAACACTAGAGAATTGTTCACTGGACTGTTAGTACATATAACTGAGAAAAAACGTAGTCTTTACAATGGACGGCTATTTTGCCGCAGAACATACATTTTTCAATGGACTGTAGTCATAAACTGAGAAAAAAACGTAGTCTTTAAATGGCGGCTATTTTTACCGCAAAACACTCCATTTTTCACTGGACTGTAATACATTAACTGAGAGAAAATACGTATTTTATAGACTGACGCTGCTGTACGCACACTAGAGAATTGTTCACTGGACTGTAGTACAATATAACTGAGAAAAAACGTTAGTCTTTAAATGGCGGCTATTTTACCGCAAACACTCCATTTTTCACTGGACTGTAATACATATAATGAGAGAAAATAGCGTTTATTTTATAGACTGACGCTGCTGTGCAGCACACTAAGAATTGTTCACTGGACTGTAGTACATATAACTGAGAAAAAAAAACGTAGTCTTTAAAAAGGCGGCTATTTTACCACAAAATACTCCGTTTTTCACTGGACTGTAATACATATACTGAGAGAAATACGTATTTTATTAGACTGACGCTGCTGTACAGCACACTAGAGAATTGTTCACTGGACTGTAGTATCATATAACTGAGAAAAAAACATAGTCTTTAAATGGCGGCTATTTTACCGCGAAACCACTTCATTTTCACTGGACTGTAATACATATAACTGAGAGAAAATACGTATTTTATAGACTGACGCTGCTGTACAGCACACTAGAGAATTGTTCACTGGACTGTAGTACATATAACTGAGAAAAAAACGTAGTCTTGGAAATGGCGGCTATTTTACCGCAAACCACTACATTTTTCAATGGACTGTAGTACATATAACTGAGAAAAAAAACGTAGTCTTTAAATGGCGGCTATTTTACCGCAAAACACTCCATTTTTCACTGGACTGTAATACATATAACTGAGAGAAAATACGTATTTTATAGACTGACGCTGCTGTACAGCACACTAGAGAATTGTTCACTGGACTGTAGTACATATAACTGAGAAAAAAAACGTAGTCTTTAAATGGCGGCTATTTTACCGCAAAGCACTCCATTTTTCACTAGACTGTAATACATATAACTGAGAGAAAATACGTATTTTATAGACTGACGCTGCTGTGCAGCACATTAGAGAATTGTTCACTGGACTGTAGTACATATAACTGAGAAAAAAACGTAGTCTTTAAATGGCGGCTATTTTACCGCAAACCACTACATTTTTCACTGGACTGTAGTACATATAACTGAGAAAAAAAACGTAGTCTTTAAATGGCGGCTATTTTACCGCAAAACACTCCATTTTTCACTGGACTGTAATACATATAACTGAGAGAAAATACGTATTTTATAGACTGACGCTGCTGTACAGCACACTAGAGAATTGTTCACTGGGCTGTAGTACATATAACTGAGAAAGAAACGTAGTCTTTAAATGGCGGCTATTTTACTGCAAAACACCCAATTTTTCACTGGACTGGAATACATATAACTGAGAGAAAATACATATTTTATAGACTGATGCTGCTGTACAGCACACTAGAGAACTGTTCACTGGACTGAAGTACATATATATGAGAAAAAAACGTAGTCTTTAAACTGTGGCTATTTTACCGCAAACCACTACATTTTTCACTGGACTGTAGTACATATAACTGAGAAAAAAACGTAGTCTTTAAATGGCGGCTATTTTACCGCAAAACACTCCATTTTTCACTGGACTGTAATACATATAACTGAGAGAAAATACGTATTTTATAGACTGACGCTGCTGTACAGCACACTAGAGAATTGTTCACTGGACTGTAGTACATATAACTGAGAAAAAAACGTAGTCTTTAAATGGCGGCTATTTTGCCGCAAACCACTACATTTTTCAATGGACTGTAGTACATATAACTGAGAAAAAAAACGTAGTCTTTAAATGGCGGCTATTTTACCGCAAAACACTCCATTTTTCACTGGACTGTAATACATATAACTGAGAGAAAATATGTATTTTATAGACTGACGCTGCTGTACAGCACACTAGAGAATTGTTCACTGGACTGTAGTACATATAACTGAGAAAAAAACGTAGTCTTTAAATGGCGGCTATTTTACCGCAAAACACTCCATTTTTCACTGGACTGTAATACATATAACTGAGACAAAATACGTATTTTGTAGACTGACACTGCTGTGCAGCACACTAGAGAATTGTTCACTGGACTGTAGTACATGTAACTGAGAAAAAAACGTAGTCTTTAAATGGCGGCTATTTTGCCGCAAACCACTACATTTTTCAATGGACTGTAGTACATATAACTGAGAAAAAAACGTAGTCTTTAAATGGCGGCTATTTTACCGCAAAACACTCCATTTTTCACTGGACTGTAATACATATAACTGAGAGAAAATACGTATTTTATAGACTGACGCTGCTGTACAGCACACTAGAGAATTGTTCACTGGACTGTAGTACATATAACTGAGAAAAAAACGTAGTCTTGAAATGGCGGCTATTTTGCCGCAAACCACTACATTTTTCAATGGACTGTAGTACATATAACTGAGAAAAAAAACGCAGTCTTTAAATGGCGGCTATTTTACCGCAAAACACTCCATTTTTCACTGGACTTTAATACATATAACTGAGAGAAAATACGTATTTTATAGACTGACGCTGCTGTACAGCACACTAGAGAATTGTTCACTGGACTGTAGTACATATAACTGATAAAAAAACGTAGTCTTTAAATGGTGGCTATTTTACCGCAAAACACTCCATTTTTCACTGGACTGTAATACATATAACTGAGAGAAAATACGTATTTTATAGACTGACGCTGCTGTACAGCACACTAGAGAATTGTTCACTGGACTGTAGTACATATAACTGAGAAAAAAACGTAGTCTTTAAATGGCGGCTATTGTACCGCAAAGCACTCCATTTTTCACTAGACTGTAATACATATAACTCAGAGAAAATACGTATTTTATAGACTGACGCTGCTGTGCAGCACATTAGAGAATTGTTCACTGGACTGTAGTACATATAACTGAGAAAAAAAACGTAGTCTTTAAATGGCGGATATTTTACCGCAAACCACTACATTTTTCACTGGACGGTAGTACATATAACTGAGAAAAAAAACGTAGTCTTTAAATGGCGGCTATTTTACCGCAAAACACTCCATTTTTCACTGGACTGTAATACATATAACTGAGAGAAAATACGTATTTTATAGACTGACGCTGCTGTACAGCACACTAGAGAATTGTTCACTGGGCTGTAGTACATATAACTGAGAAAGAAACGTAGTCTTTAAATGGCGGCTATTTTACCGCAAAACACCCAATTTTTCACTGGACTGGAATACATATAACTGAGAGAAAATACGTATTTTATAGACTGATGCTGCTGTACAGCACACTAGAGAACTGTTCACTGGACTGAAGTACATATATATGAGAAAAAAACGTAGTCTTTAGACTGTGGCTATTTTACCGCAAACCACTACATTTTTCACTGAACTGTAGTACATATAACTGAGAAAAAAACGTAGTCTTTAAATGGCGACTATTTTACCACAAAACACTCCATTTTTCACTGGACTGTAATACATATAACTGAGAGAAAATAAGTATTTTATAGACTGACGCTGCTGTACAGCACACTAGAGAATTGTTCACTGGACTGTAGTACATATAACTGAGAAAAAAACGTAGTCTTTAAATGGCGGCTATTTTACCACAAAAACTCTATTTTTCACTGGACTGTAATACATATAACTGAGAGAAAATACGTATTTTATAGACTGACGCTGCTGTACAGCACACTAGAGAACTGTTCACTGGACTGAAGTACATATATATGAGAAAAAAATGTAGTCTTTAGACTGCGGCTATTTTACCGCAAACCACTACATTTTTCACTGGACTGTAGTACATATAACTGAGAAAAAAACGTAGTCTTTAAATGGCGGCTATTTTACCGCGAAACACTCCATTTTTCACTGGACTGTAATGCATATAAATGAGAGAAAATACGTATTTTATAGACTGACGCTGCTGTACAGCACACTAGAGAATTGTTCACTGGACTGTAGTACATATAACTGAGAAAAAAACGTAGTCTTTAAATGGCGGCTATTTTACCGCGAAACACTCCATTTTTCACTGGACTGTAATACATATAAATGAGAGAAAATACGTATTTTATAGACTGACGCTGCTGTACAGCACACTAGAGAATTGTTCACTGGACTGTAGTACATATAACTGAGAAATAAACGTAGTCTTTAAATGGCGGCTATTTTATCGCAAAGCACTCCATTTTTCACTGGACTGTAATACATATAACTGAGAGAAAATACGTATTTTATAGACTGACGCTGATGTACAGCACACTAGAGAATTGTTCACTGGACTGTAGTACATATATTTGAGAAAAAAACGTAGTCTTTAGACTGCGGCTATTTTACTGCAAACCACTCCATTTTTCACTGGGCTGTAGTACATATAACTGAGAAAAAACGTAGTCTTTAAATGGCGGCTATTTTGCTGCAAACCACTCAATTTTTCACTGGACTGTAGTACATATAACTGAGAAAAAACGTATTCCCTAGACTGACGCTACTGTACAGCACACTAAATAATTGTTCACTGCACTGTAGGATATATAACTGAGAGAAAAAACGTATTTCCTAGACTGACGCTACTGTACAGTACACTATATAATTGTTCACTGGACTGGAGTACATAACTGAGAAAAGACGTATTTTATAGACTGACGCTACTGTACAGTACACTACATATTTGTTCACTGGACTGTAGTGTATAGAAATGATAGAAAAAAACGTATTCCCTAGACTGCACTATAGATCCCAGCAAGCCAATGTACAGCAGCAGCAGCAAAAATGAGTACTGAGAGGACTTTGGGCAATTTCTTTTGGGTCTGTGTGGACCACGTGCTGTCCCTTCTACCACCAGTGCACAGCGTGCAGCCAAAATGGTGGTAGCTGCACTACAAGTCCCAGCCAGCAGCCAGGAGGAGACAAAAAAAGGTGCTTGTAGCCCTTAGAAGGGCTGTTGGGTTTTTTGTGGATGATTCCTACCTAACCACATTCTAATTTCACGCCCTAACAGTGTGCAGCCAAGATGGCGATAGCTGCACTACAAGTCCCAGACAGCAGCCAGGAGGAGACCAAAAAAAAAAAAACGTACTTGTAGCCCTTAGAAGGGCTGTTGGGTTCTTTGTGGGTGATTCTTGCCTAACCAACATCTAAATTGAGGCCCTAACACTCTCCCTGACAGACAGCAGCTCTATCCCTAATCTCATGCAGGCGGCATCTGACGCAAGCATCGCGGGACCAGATTCTTATATTCCCAGGTCATCTGATCTGGCCAGCCAATCCCTGCTATCGACTTGTAGGGGCCCCACGTGATGCTAGGAGGTACCAAAGACTCTCCTGCGTGTTGATTGGCTGAGAAAAGGCAGGAAGAGGAAGATGCCATTTCCTCGAGGATCGCGATATGCTCGCCCAAGTAGCGAGCATATGTGAATACCCTAATGCTCGAACGAGCACCAAGCTCGGACGAGTATGTTCACTCATCTCTACTAATAATATGTTGAGACTTTCTGTTCTATACAAGTAACCTTTCAGTAGCTATCTGTCTGTGAAGGTTCTCATTCATTCAGGTCATGTTATATCAATAGTAATAAGTCAGGACAACTGGGCTTGTAGTTTCTCTTGAAGACGTGTCGCTAGACATCTGACTGTCTATAATATCTTACCAGTTACACCTTTATGTCATTGTGCAAAATAGATCTATTTTTGATGTCATGAATTTATTTAAACTGACTTTGTGTGTGTGATATCCACATTTTAAAAAATCACAGAAAATAATGCACTATAACAATAGATGCAAACATAATATATGGACTAAGCCCTCACTCTAATGATAAAATCTGAGACTCTTAACCAATATATTTTGATCAAAACACTTCTGTGCCCACCTGTCCAGTGCCACGGTGGTCTCAGTCCAGGCAGGTCCTACGCGGAGGTGTCAGAAAAGTTACCTCAGGGATAACTGGCTTGTGGCGGCCAAGCGTTCATATCGACGCCGCTTTTTGATCCTTCAAGGGTCCTACGCTAAACCTACCTATGCGGTTGTGCATCTATGTTTAGGGGCACAGACCCTGCACATATAGTGTACTGCTCCTAGTTACCTCTGTGTGCATCAGCAACCACAACTGTATAGGTAGGTTTAGTGTAGGACCTGCCTGAACTGAGACCACCGTGGCGCTGGGTAGGTGGTCACAGATGTGTTTTGATCAAAATATATTGGCTAAGAGTCTCAGATTTTATCATTAGAGCGAGGGCTTAGTCCATATGTTATGTTTGCATCTATTGTTATAGTGATTGGCAGTTCTCTCCTGACTCTTCTCAGGTGGCCATGACTCTTTTGCAGGCCTAGTCTGCAATGATTGTGATGTTGGTTATCGGCAACCATTTACTTTTAACTTATAAATGACAGACCGCTGAAATCAACTCACCTGTCTCTACTTTATTCTGCTGTTGGTAAGGGCAGCATTAAGTTGATGACAGGTTCCCTTTAAAAAGATTAGAAAAACCCTTGATGAAATGGCTAGTTTCCATTTTTCCATCTTTGTTTTTTACTCCCTGCTTTCCCAGAGCCATTACTTTTTAAAGTTTCACTTTCTAATGGCTCCATTTAATATTGCATATGATTAGAGATGAGCAAAATTTTATTCGCCGAACATTTGCCTTACTTTTCCTAAGATTCGTGTATTCGACAAATAGATTCGTTGAATTTGCGTACAAAATATACGTAATTATATGGCTTTTAGCGAACATTCGCGCACTAATAACGAACGTTCAGGTAAAAAAAGGTACGCAACCTCTTTGAACACGTACGCATGAGCGTACAAATTGCGTACGAAAATGACGGGCTTTGCTGGAGAGGAATGGTGGAGCAGGAGGAACGCTCTGAGTCTGACCCCTGGCTACATATGGATACTGTATGAGCAGATGACAGCAGGTCATCCGGCTGAGACTGAGATGAGCGTGCCATCCACTCCACTACCTCATCCACATTCTCCTCCACTACAATTTTGCGCCTTGGTGGGTTAGCCTGGTGGAACAACGGCCAAGTATTGTGAATTCTACTAGTAGATGCTCCGGCTACAGGTCCCTTGGCACTTCTGCCCTGTTCCACCTTTTCCTTTTTTTTTAGAGCTCGAGGTCTGGATGGAAGTGGACCCCTTTTGCTTATCCATTCCAGACATTTTTCAATTCACTCTGTAAACCCTGCAGCTGGTCTTTGTCCCTGTATCTCCCTGTCTCTCCCTATCTCTCCCTGTCTCTCTCTCCCTGTCTGATTAATTACTAGCCCTGAACTGGCCCTGCACTTGCCCTGCAGAATCCCTGATATGTGTAATATGGATTCCCAGAGCAATTACACCCCAATTTTCACAAAACAGGTCTCAGAGTCTCAGAACTTCACACACAGTGCTTCTGCTCATCTCAGCAGTCGCAGCAGAAATGGCTTACCGAGCCTGAGCCAATCAGAGCAAGCCCTGCTCACTAGGTCAGGTGACCGCTTTCTTCCGCTTTTGCGCACGATAAACGAACTAACAGCAAAAGCAACAGCGTATAGAGTAACTTATACGTAGCAATAGCGTATAATTTATAGGACAATTATGTAGTGAATGCGTACAAAGCCGAAGCAAATCACCTAATATTCGGATTCACTTCACAGCTGAAAATTTCCAAGATTCGATACGAATTAACGAATCGACGAATCACTTCGCTCATCTCTACATATGATGTAGTGGGTAGCTGGAAAAATATTCCAAATGTGGTGGAATTGGGAAAAAATGCATTTTTTTACCACATTCCCTATTATGTAAAACTGACCTGTTCCTTTCATTCTCTGAGTCAGTATAATTACAACAATAACAGATGTATAGAGTTTTTCTTGTGTTTTAATTCTGAAAGAAATAAAAACTTTGGAAAAATGCATATTTTTTTCATCGCCATATTCTGATCCCCTTAACTTTTTTTATAGTTATGTCTACGGAGTTATGTGAGGGTCAGGGGCAGATTGGCCATAGACCTTACAAGGAAATTTCCCAGTGGGCCAATGCCTATAATGTGGTATAATGTGCCACAATATGGTATTGCTGGCCCACCTAATGTGTTGGCCCCGCCTTCCATCAGTTTGGACCTGACTACAGAACAGGGCCACTTTCAATATTTTTCCAGGGCCACTTTAAATTCCCAGTCCGCCTCTGGCGAGGGTACATTTTTGTGGGATGATCTGTCGTTTTTATTGATACCGTTATGACTTTTTGATCACTTTTTATTCCATTTATTGGAAGGAGAAGAAGCGATGAAAAAATGGCAAATTGGCCATATTGAGATTTTTTTCTGTTACACCATTCATCATATGGGTTACATTTTTTTCATATTTTAATAGTACAGGCATTTTCACATGTGCTGATGCCTATAATGTTTTTTTTTAATTGATTATTTATCTTAATTTTAGTTTTGGGGAGATTTGAGGAGTATATAAAAAAGTGCAGGCTGTTATGGTGGTCCGGACTGCAGGAGTGTGTGTAGCACTTTTGTCTAAAGTGTGCAAGCACGACCACCACTGCAATGGGCGATATATAGTGCCATAGAGTCAGTAACCAGGCCAAATTATACAGAATAAACGTCTCTGTTTACTGTAGCATGGAAGTTGTAGTACATCCAACCATAGCAGACACAGTTCCAACTATATACAGTGCAGTTGTTTGCAAGATAGCAATGTATGGACTTGGGCAGGAATGCAAGTTATGGTCTTCTTTGTACACTATCTTGCTAAAGTCGCTCCCAATAGAATCAATGGCTGGTGACTGTATTTTTACAATTTTGCCTATAATGCACACTGATGCATACAGGTTAAATAATATGAATGGCGTTCCTTAAGTGTGTAGGGTGTCTTAACTGTAATCTCTCCATGACAGTAAAGTCTGAATTGCTGTAGTAGCAGGTTATCTTCATGACTCCTATGCAGATTCAGTTCTCCTCCTTCTCTCCTCTATCTTTCTATAGTTCTTGAAGAAATTCACACAGAGATCTGTTAGTCTCTTTAACTCAATGCCTAAGAAGAAGGAGCTTGAGACAACAGCTTCTTTCCTATCTGAACTCTCCCTAAAACCTAAGCTGTGGGCATATCCTAGATTCTCACCCAGCCTCTGGGAAAAGTCTGAGCAAGGTTATTAACCCTTGGTTTGCCACCCATACACAACTATACTGGGTTCAATACATAACATGGTAAAACATAGCATTACATAACATATAAGAACAGACCATTTGCAGATACCCCTGCTCTGGGGTACTGAACCATGATACAGAACTTGAAGTCTATGGGGCTACATTGTATAGTCAAATGCCTCTAACTTCAAACAGAGGCATAGATATGTTTTTTTTTTTTAATTTGCTCCATCAGACTTTATATGCAGTTCTATCTCTGTAGGACAGTGTCATATTAAGCCACCATACAGCAACAGATGGAGTACCTATGGCTTGTATAGAGTTGCAGGGATTCCATTTGGCTCCATACAGGCTTCATGCACATAACTCAGCTGTATGCAGGAGGAATAAGGACTGTACATAGTAACCACCATAAAAAATGTTTCTAATATATCTAGCTTTACACACTTCACTACCATCTGTAATTTAATTTCTATTTTGTAATAAGTTCAGACAATAATAAAAAGAATTATAATAAATAATATTAAGAAGAAGACAATGTACATGTACATGCAAGTTTAAACATTTTTAGTTAAAGGAAGTCTGTCACCTCCTAGGCCCCTATAAAGTACATAAAGATGCCCATAGCACATGTTGTAACAACAGTACTGTTACCTTTGGCGCATTCCTCTGTGTTTTAGAAATCCCAAAAACGGAGTTTCAAATTTATGCAAATGAATCGCCGCATGAGCCCGGAGGCGGCGTTTAGTTCTTGGAGCCCGGGCTCCAGTCCTTTTTAACATGCAGTCCCCGCCCCCGCTACTGCCTCCGCCCGCCCTGCACCTCATTCGGGTCCTCCTTCTCAGCCGGTGAGATCTCAGTCTCTCGCTGGGCCGGGGCATGCGCACTGACTTCGGCGATGCCGTGCCCAAAATGGGCATCACAGTGCGCATGCCCCGGCCCAGCGAGAGACTGAGATCTCACCGGCTGAGAAGGAGGACCCCAAAGAGGTGCAGGGCGGGCGGAGGAAGTAGCGGGGGCGGGGATTGCATGTTAAAAAGGACTGGAGCCCGGGCTCCAAGAACTAAACGCCGCCTCCGAGCTCATGCGGCGATTCATTTGCATAAATTTAAAATTCCGTTTTTGGGACTTCTAAAACACAGAGGAATGCGCCAAAGGTAACATTACTGTTGTTACATGTGCTATGGGCATCTTTATGTACTTTATAGGGGCCTAGGAGGTGACAGACTCCCTTTAATCTGAACCATGAAAATCTATAAAATATGTAGATTTTGTACATTTTACAGCTGATGCTCGGCATACTAACATGAGCAATCTGTCTTATATCTAAATGTTCAGGAGTTTCTGTCTTCATGTACAAGCTGTTTGCTAAAGTATTTTTTTGTGCCAACATTAACAGTCCATCTTGTAGTCTATGTTTTTTTTTTATCTTACCCAAAATAATAGGTGGGGTCAGAAGATCTGCCAGGGCTTGCCAGATAATGATTGCCAGGTAACTGTAACCTGTAATTAATTGACATAGGAATAAAACATATCAGAACAAGCAGCATTCAAAAATAATAACTATTACCAGCCCGCATTCTTTACTTAAAATGCCTTTCTCTCCTAACCTATGCACTGAAGCTGTTGAACTGGGAGCAGTGAACATGTGTGAGACATGTTTATTCCTATTAAGTGCTACTAATACCGTTCACCCACAACCAAGGACATGATCTTCTATTCAACTGATCATGAATTCCTTTATCATGACACCCCACGCAACTGCTTGTTTGTATCTAGGAAAATCCAAACACGACGTTTATGAGCCAGCTACATTAAATACAGTGATGCAAATATGTATTCACCATCATCCATGCAACTCAGTGTATCCGTGTTTTACTAAGACAGGGATAATCAACCTGCGGCTCACCTAGCCTTTCTGCTACCTGATGTAAAAGATGAAATGCCCACCCCCCATAAATAAACAAAAATTGCAGGTTTCCAATATTTCAGAGCCGGCCTTAGATTTTATGCAATGCAATGCAATGCAAAGGGTAAAATCTATGGTCAGACTTCGGGAAAACTACATGGCAAAACCCACTGTAGAGCATTCGTATTTTGCTTTAAATGTTGGGGGCTTGACACTATGGCCCTAATTTACCATACCTTTACTTTAGAATTCTAGCATCAAAAATTTGCAAAAATATGGCTTTTGCGACTCTCTGAACTCAATTGTGCAAAATTTAAGCACTTGCACCAAATCCTGCCATTTTTTTTGCATTTATACACTGCTCCAGTTTTGCAATGTGGATGGAAATGTGGGTGTGGTTAGATATGTTAATGAGTTTCACTCCAGAATTATCATTGAGACTTTAAAAAAATAAAGTTGCAATCTCACTCCAGAAGGAGGGTGGAGTAGGGAATCTCGGGTAGCTTCTCTAGACAAAAGTTTTAGGTATAAGGATAGGATAAATTTATCAAGTAACATATGACATTTGATAAATGTGGCATAAAGTACTACAATGCAGACTCAAGCAAAACTGACTTCAAATTTTCCCCTCATGATAAATCTCTCCCTCTGTGTATTATTATCATTTGTGGTTGTTAGTGAAGGTGTTAAGGGTCTAAGGAAGGGTATGAGGCAATCACTTGGGGGGTTATTTATCAAACTGGTGTAAAGTAGAACTGGCTTAGTTGCCCATAGCAACCAATCAGACTCTACCTTTCATTTTTGACAGCTCCTTTGGAAAATGAAAGGTTGAATCTGATTGGTTAATATGGGAAACTAAGCCAGTTCTACTTGACACCAGTTGAATAAATGACCCCATTGGTGTCCATTGGTTACTTACCTCCTCAGGCTCAAACACTGTCTGCTATCCTAATCCTTTGTCCACAACCAGGAGTTGAATCAATGGTTCCTACCATACAGACAACCAAGAATAAATGTGTGGCCACTAGCACACAGAGAAACAGTCATGGACAGGCTTACACTTGTAAGAAATAAACACATACACTGCATATATATACACACACATGTATACATCATATACATACACAGCATCTTATGTATACACAAATACAGAATAGAGCACATACACAGTATATACATACATAAACAATATATACACACACCACATATATACATACATACAGTATATAGCTTATACACACACAACATCTACACAAATATAAACATCTACGGACATACACAGCATATAAACATGAGAATATACACACAAACACCACCATTTATTAGTTTGCAATGCACAGAATGTGTGTTAGGTAATACACAGATATTTCTAACATATGCCATCCATTTACATATGTCCTCTGAA
The DNA here is from genome assembly GCA_900303285.1 of Rhinella marina. NCBI lineage: Eukaryota > Metazoa > Chordata > Amphibia > Anura > Bufonidae > Rhinella > Rhinella marina. The sequence continues at coordinate 12,897 of ONZH01027752.1, forward strand.
CCTTGATAACATATGAACAAGTAGTGCATATGACTCCTTCACACCACAAAGTGAATATACACCCCAGACTAGACCCCAAAGTGTGTTCAGACACAAAGCCTAGATCAATTACAGACCAGATCAACGTCTTGGGTTAACAACCGATTTATTGTACTAAAAATCTTTTTTGGACTACAGAACCAAAAATCATGGATAGTTCAAAATGTTTTTTACTGATATACACTCTGACCCTTTTTAAAGATCACTGCCCCACATCACACCCTCAATATATTGTCTGTTTCTGTCTGTACTGAGTATTACACCCAATATACAGGACAAGAGAAGTGGTACTATGCAGTGTTGATATATACAGGATAGGAGCAGATACTGAGAATTACAACCAGTATACAGGACCAGAGAAGTGGTACTGTGCAGTGTCCATATATATACAGAATAAGAGCAGATATTGGGAATTACACCCAGTATACAGGATAGGAGAAGTGGTACTGTGCAGTGTCCACATATACAGAATAAGAGCAGATATTGAGAATTAGACCCAGTATACAGGACCAAAGGAGTGGTACTGTGCAGTGTCCATATATATACAGAATAAGAGCAGATATTGAGAATTACACCCAGTATACAGGACAGGAGAAATGGTACTGTGCAGTGTCCATATCTACATGATAAGAGCAGATACTGAGAATTACACTCAGTATACATGGTGCCATATGGCATATATAGTGACTTGCGAAAGTATTCGGCCCCCTGGAACTTTTCAACCTTTTGCCACATTTCAGGCTTCAAACAAAAAGATATAACATTTTAAATTTTTGGAGAAGAATCAACAAGTGGGCCACAATTGTGAAGTGGAACGAAATTTATTGGATTATTTAAACTTTTTTTGTAATAATAAAACTGAAAAGTGGGGCATGCAAAATTATTCGGCCCCGTTGCATTAATACTTTGTTGCGCCACCTTTTGCTGCGATTACAGCTGCAAGTCGCTTGCGGTATGTCTCTATCAGTTTTGCACATCTAGAGACTGAAATTCTTGCCCATTCTTCCTTGCAAAACAGCTCGAGCTCTTTGAGGTTGGATGGAGAGCGTTTGTGAACAGCAGTTTTCACATATTCTCAATTGGATTCAGGTCTGGACTTTGACTTGGCCATTCTAAGACCTGGATACGTTTATTTTTAAACCATTCCATTGTAGATTTTTCTTTATGTTTGGGATCATTGTCTTGTTGGAAGATAAATCTCCGTCCTAATCTCAGGTTTTTTGCAGACTCCAACAGGTTTTCATACAGAATGGTCCTGTATTTGGCTCCATCCATCTTCCCATCAATTTTAACCATCTTCCCTGTCCCTGCTGATGAAAAGCGGGCCCAAACCATGATGCTGCCACCACCATGTTTGACAGTGGGGATGGTGTGTTCAGGGTGATGAGCTGTGTTGCTTTTACGCCAGACATATCGTTTTGCATTGTTTCCAAAAAGTTGGATTTTGGTTTCATCTGACCAGAGCACCTTCTTCCACATGTTTGGTGTGTCTCCCAGGTGGCTTGTGGCAAACTGTTAACAAGACTTTTTATGGATATCTTTGAGAAATGGCCTTCTTCTTGCCACTCTTCCATAAAGGCCAGATTTGTGAAGTGTTCGACTGATTGTTGTCTTAAGAACAGACTCTCCCACCGCGGCTGTAGATCTCTGCAGTTCATCCAGACTGATCATGGGCCTCTTGGCTGCATCTCTGAGCAGTCTTCTCCTTGTTTGAGATGAAAGTTTAGAGGGACAGCCGGGTCTTGGTAGATTTGCAGTGGTCTGATACTCCTTTCATTTCAATATGATCGCTTGCACAGTGCTCCTTGGGATGTTTAAATCTTGGGATATCTTTTGGTATCCAAATCCGGCTTTAACCCCTTAACGCATTTGGACGTAACTGTACGTCCAAATCGCAAGTAATTTACTGCATTTGAACGTACAGTTACGTCCAAAATGCTTACTGGGGCTGTGACACTATAAAGTGTCAAAGCCCCGGAGTCTCCGCTCTCCCGGAGAGCAGAGACACCGGGGCTGCCGGCAAGGGACCAATCTGAGTGGTCCCTTGCCGGCAAGTGCTCCGATTGGTTAGTCTCTGCAGACTAACCAATCGGTGCGCTCCATATAGAAAAAAAGCCGGTTTCATGCTGTGATCTCCATGCTGGAGATCACAACCTGACAACCGGCAAGAACGTAGTGCCCCGGGGTAAGCGAGTTCCCCCATGCTTCCTTTGCCCCCCAATGTGGCCATTGCTCCCCCCATTGCCTCCTGCTGCCCCCCTGCCTCCCGATCCTCTGTGGCTGCAATGATGGAAGCGGCTCACGATCAGAGCCGCTGCCATCTGCAGAGAGTGTGAGCTGTAATTACAGCTCAAACTCTGCTGCTACTGCTGAAATCGGTGCTGGCACCGATTTCAGCTGTTTAACCCCATAGATGCCGCAGTCGGTAGCCGCCCGCGGCATCCATGGGGTTGAGAGGGAGGGAGCTCCCTCTCTCTGCCATCGGGCCGCCGCTGCTGCGGCCCGATGGTTATTATGGCAACCGGACGCCTTACAAAAGCGTCCTGGTTGCCATGTACCTAAGGCTGATTAGACCCTCAAGGTCTGATCAGCCTTAGTGTAAGTACAGCACTGATACAGTGCGTTGCAATAGATGGCTATTGCAGTGCACTGTATAGCCATCAAGCCCACTGGATCTTCAATATTATACTCCAATAAAAAAAAGTGTAAAAAGAAAGTTAAAAAAAGTGTAAAAAAAGAAGTAAAAAAAAAAAGTTTCAAGTAAAAAAAAGCACCTTTTTCCCCAAATGAAGTAAAAAAATAGTTAAAAAAAGGAAAAAAAAGAAAAGTCCACATATTAGGTATTGCCGCGTCCGTATCAACTGGCTCTATAAAAATAACTCATGATCTACCCCGCCGGGTGAACGCAGAAATTTTTTTAAAAAAAACTATGCCAAAACAGCCATTTTTTGTCACCTTGCCTCACAAAATGTGTAATAGCAGGCGATCAAAAAGGCGTATTTACCCCAAAATGGCAATGTTGGTCATGATAGCCACTGAGGAAGAGGTCATCTGACCTTGAAACGCGTCTGGCTCTTTGACATTTATATACACCCACCATTACCGCTCACCCGAGATTTACAAGTGTGGAAGTCCAGCTTTACGGAGCAGCACTATAGCCAGCTGCTTTGCTGTATACATGTCACGCTCGGGTGTGGGGGGAAAAGCCACACCGAGCGTATGAGGGATGAGAACAGACAAAACCAGGGAACTGGTCACCTCCTGCAGGGGACCCTAAGACCAGGCCCTAGCTGGCTACCAGTATGAACTAACCCGGGTGGTAGGAAAGCTCATACACAGGAACCTAATCTGAGTAAACCCTAGAACACCCTGCAGTCTAATGACACAAGAGAGTAACCTGTTCCTCCAAGCGTAAGGAGGGAACAGGAGACTCAAACAGGAATAACCAAAGGAAGGGAAAACACTTAACTTTAAGTAGAACTCAGCAACAGGATCTCAGCCGAGATCCACACCACTCTCAACAGGTATGTAGCAGATATAAACCGCAAGGGATACTGGGAGAGGAAGAGGTAAGTAGGAGACAGCTAATTGCCCAGCGGCAACAGCTGAGGGAAAGGGGTGTGGAGAACAGCACCCAAACCACAGGGAATAGCCTGTCAAACCTGTCACTTAGAAAGCCGCGCAGAACGTCTGATTCCAGACGCAAGACCACTCGTGACATTACCCCCCCTTTTACGGGTGACCTCCGGGCACCCAGGACCAACTTTATCAGGGTGACATCTGTGAAAGGCTTTTTACCAAACGACTGGCATTCACGTCAGATGCCGGTACCCATGACCTCTCCTCAGGACCATAACCCTTCCAATGAACCAGATATTGAAGGGTCCCACGAAGAACTCGAGAATCAATGATCTTGACAATCTGAAATTCCAAATTACCATCCACCAAGACAGGCGCGGGTGGCAAGGGAGATGGCTCCAGAGGTTCAACATACCTCTTCAACAAACATCTGTGAAACACATTATGGATTTTCAGGGCCTGCGGAAGTTCAAGACGAAATGCTACAGGATTAATAATGGCCGTGATTTTATATGGGCCAATAAATCTTGGACCCAACTTCCATGAAGGAACTTTCAACTTAATGTTCCTAGTAGACAGCCACACAGAATCACCCACATTTAGGTCCGGACCATTCATGCGTCTCCTGTCAGCCACACGTTTGTACTTGTTACCCATATTTATCAAGTTACTTTGAATTTTTCGCCATATGGAAGACAATGATGACGAAAAACGTTCTTCCTCAGGAATACCAGAAGTATCAGAACCACAAAATGTGCCAAACTGCGGGTGAAAGCCATATGCACCAAAAAATGGTGACTTACCAGTGGAGTCCTGTCTGCGATTATTTATGGCAAACTCAGCCAGAGACAAAAACGAGGACCACTCCTCCTGGTTCTCAGAGACAAAGCATCTCAAATAAGTCTCCAGATTCTGATTGGTACGCTCAGTCTGTCCATTCGTCTGGTGATGAAAGGCAGAGGAGAAAGACAGTTGTACCCCGAGCCGAGTACAGAACGCCCTCCAGAATCTGGACACAAACTGAGTCCCACGATCAGAGACAACGTCAGTGGGAATGCCATGAAGTTTCACAATATTGTCCACAAACACTTGTGCAAGAGTTTTAGCATTGGGGAGTCCAGGTAATGCAATAAAGTGCGCCATTTTACTAAAACGATCTACAACCACCAGAATAACTGTCTTACCAGACGACTCAGGCAGATCAGTGATGAAGTCCATGGATAGGTGAGTCCATGGTCTGGACGGGATGGGTAATGGAAGTAGGGGTCCAGAGGGACGAGTATGTGTCACCTTAGAGCGTGCGCAGACACTACAGGCTGACACATATTCCTCAACACACTTACGCAGACCTGGCCACCAGAATCTACGAGAGATGAGGTCGACAGTGGATTTACTCCCAGGGTGTCCCGCAAGCACCGAAGAATGATGCTCCTCAAAAACCTTATAACGCAAATCAGAAGGAACAAACAACTTCCCGGGAGGGCAAGACTCCGGCGCATCTCCCTGGGCCTCAAGCACTTTAGCCTCAAGATCAGGGTAAAGAGCGGATATCACCACTCCTTGAGACAGAATAGGGCTAGGATCTTCAAAATCACCACCCCGGGAAAACTACGTGACAAGGCATCCGCCTTCACATTCTTAACCCCAGGACGGTATGTGACAATGAAATTGAATCTGGTGAAGAACAAAGACCATCTGGCCTGCCTCGGATTAAGTCGTCTAGCCGACTCCAGGTAAGCCAGATTTTTGTGATCAGTGAATACCGTGATTGGATGATTCGCCCCTTCCAACCAATGACGCCATTCCTCAAAAGCCAACTTAATGGCCAGTAACTCTCGGTTACCCACATCATAATTTCTCTCCGCCACAGAGAGTTTCTTCGAAAAAAAAGCACATGGGCGCCATTTACCAGGTGACGGACCCTGTGATAACACAGCTCCTACCCCCACATCGGATGCGTCAACCTCCACAATGAAAGGTTGTGACACATCTGGCTGCACCAATATAGGGGCAGAAGAAAAGCACTCCTTTACAGCAGAGAAGGCTTGCAATGCTGCATCAGACCACACAGAGACATCCGTCCCTTTCTTAGTCATGTCAGTTAAGGGTTTAACCATAGTCGAATAGTTCTTAATAAATTTTCGGTAATAGTTGGTGAACCCCAAAAATCGCATAAGAGCCTTCAGATTTTCAGGTCGGTCCCAGTTCAGAACAGCACAGACCTTCTCTGGATCCATACGAAAACCTGAAGATGAAAGCAGGTATCCTAAGAATTGCACCTCATGTACAGCAAAAGCACATTTCTCTAATTTTGCATACAACTTGTTATCTCTTAAGATTTGCAACACCTGCCTCACGTGATCCTGATGTGTCACAATATCTGGAGAATAGATTAGTATGTCATCCAAATACACGACTACAAACCTCCCCACAAGATGATGAAAAATGTCATTAACAAAATGCTGGAAGACAGCAGGAGCATTGGTCAACCCAAAAGGCATGACCAGGTTCTCAAAGTGGCCCTCAGGAGTGTTAAAGGCCGTCTTCCATTCATCCCCTTCTTGATCCTGACCAGATTATATGCCCCCCTTAAGTCCAACTTGGAGAACACCTTGGCATCCACAATCTGGTTAAACAAGTCAGGAATCAAAGGAAGGGGGTACGGATCACGGACAGTAATCCTATTGAGTTCACGGAAATCCAGACATGGCCTAAGGGATCCGTCCTTTTTTTTAACAAAAAAGAACCCTGCTGCCACAGGAGATTTGGAAGGCCTAATATGTCCTTTGGCCAAACTCTCAGCAATATATTCCTTCATGGCCGTTCTCTCAGGTCCAGAAAGGTTATACAGCCTAGATTTAGGCAATCTTGTTCCAGGGATAAGATTGATAGGACAATCGTATTCCCGGTGAGGGGGTAAATCCTGACATCCACCTTCAGAAAATACATCAGAGAAATCCGATATAAAAGAAGGAAGAGTCTTAGTGGTTAAAGCAGAAAAAGATGTATTAAGGCAATTGTCAACACAATAATCGCCCCAATCCACAATTTGTCTAGTATGCCAGTCAATGGACGGATTATGTTTGCTTAACCACGGTAAACCCAGAACCACAGGAGCAGGAAGACCTTCCAACACAAAACATGAAATAAGCTCCTGATGAAATTCACCCACTCTTAATTTGATATCATGCACCATCTGAGACAAACACTTCTGAGAGAGAGGTGCAGAATCAATGGCAAACACAGAAATCCTCTTATCCAAAGAACTTGGTGACAATCCATGCATACGGACAAACTGAGCATCAATCAAGTTCACCCCTGCCCCGCTGTCAATAAACACCTCAATTTTCACAACCTTTGATTCTAGCGCCACCTCGGCAGTCAGGAGAAAACGGGTACTGCAGGATGAAGACAAATTCACATTTTCAGTCTCCCTACCCACTCCACCAAGAGTGAGATGAGAATTCAACGCCCCCTTTTCTTTTCTCTCCTTTAGAGATAGGAAGCATGGACATACATTGATAAAGTGTCCTTTCTGACCACAGAAAAAACACACACCCTTTTTATTACCAAGATGTTTACGGGTGGCTACAGGAGTGGCTCCCCCTAATTGCATAGGTGCATCCCCAGACATCAACCTAGGGGAATATTCACCCAAAGTATCATAGGAAGCTGGTACACTATGTGATAGTACGTCCTGAGAGCGGGGGCCCCTAGATCGCTCTCTCAGTCGCCTATCCATGCGTACAGCAAGAGACATAGCGGCTTCCAAAGACACAGGGGTTTCCTGAAAGGCCAAAGCGTCCTTCAGCCTTTCAGACAAACCTTGACAGAATTGGCTACGTAAAGCCGGATCGTTCCATTCAGTATTGGTCGCCCACCTCCGAAACTCAGAGCAATAAGTCTCAACCGGCCGCTCACCCTGACAAAGGTTACGTATCTGGGTCTCCGCCAGGGAGATACGATCCGGGTCATCATAGATAATCCCTAGGGTCTTGAAAAATTCATCTACCGACCGGAGAGACAGCGATCCGGCCGGTAGAGAAAAGGCCCATGACTGTGCATCCCCTTTAAGCAGCGAGATGACCACACCAACCTTCTGTTCCTCATTACCAGAAGAATGTGGACGCAGTCTGAAATACAATTTGCACGCCTCCCTAAATAGAACAAAATTATCACATTCCCCAGAAAATCTATCCGGGAGGGGGACCTTAGGCTCCAAACAGGCCTGACACTCAGCACCCCCAGAACCACCAGCCTGTGGTCTCTGAATCTGGTTGCGGATGTCAGCCACCTCCAAGCTGAGTCCCTGCAGCCGTTCAGCCAGTGTAGCAATAGCATCCATGTCAGCACAAAAATGACATAAATTTTTGTTAGCGGCGGTTTATAATGTCACGCTCGGGTGTGGGGGGAAAAGCCACACCGAGCGTATGAGGGATGGGAACAGACAAAACCAGGGAACTGGTCACCTCCTGCAGGGGACCCTAAGACCAGGCCCTAGCTGGCTACCAGTATGAACTAACCCGGGTGGTAGGAAAGCTCATACACAGGAACCTAATCTGAGTAAACCCTAGAACACCCTGCAGTCTAATGACACAAGAGAGTAACCTGTTCCTCCAAGCGTAAGGAGGAACAGGAGACTCAAACAGGAATAACCAAAGGAAGGGAAAACACTTAACTTTAAGTAGAACTCAGCAACAGGATCTCAGCCGAGATCCACACCACTCTCAACAGGTATGTAGCAGATATAAACCGCAAGGGATACTGGGAGAGGAAGAGGTAAGTAGGAGACAGCTAATTGCCCAGCGGCAACAGCTGAGGGAAAGGGGTGTGGAGAACAGCACCCAAACCACAGGGAATAGCCTGTCAAACCTGTCACTTAGAAAGCCGCGCAGAACGTCTGATTCCAGACGCAAGACCACTCGTGACAATACAGATCCCACTCTAATAACGTACAAGCCACCTCACGACCAACATATCCAGTGAGAGCGTGCGAGAGGGTGCCACGTGGGACGTCGAAAACCAACACGAGCGATCTTGCAATCCCACAATCTGTGGAGGAGCTCCCCGTGATTGATCGGAACTCACCTATAGCCACACCGGTATCGGTATCGTATGCTTTTAGCTTTTGCAGGCATTTTCTTGCTGGAACCAATCGATACTTTGTACAAATACTATTACACAGACACCACGGGGGACGCCCCGGTTGGTGATCGTTTGGAGAGATATTTAGTTTCTTCCAGATATTTTGTTTCTTCCAGTAGAAGTTTCGTTAATTTGAGAACATTTTATTGCTAACATCTACGGAGACTACGAAGTCTGTTTTATGACCATTTTTTATCTTTATATTTATCTTTGTAACAGAGCAATAATCCATAGTAATTGTCAATACAATACCAGTGTTGTACATTGTGATGATATATTTGAACTGATCTTTGCCACAACGGATTTTGGAATCTTGACATCCACCATTCTGGTAAAGAGTGATAAGATCCATTTGATACACGATTGAAAGTTATAGTTGTATATATATTCTAGTACATCTACGCTCCGCATCTATAGTTGTTCTTTATATTTTATTTTGCTAATAAATGCACTTTATTCTTTCTTCATAATCCAGATGGGAGTGCCTATTTAATTTATACTTTCTCTATTTATTTTTTCTGGACAAGGTGGGTTTTGTCCCTCAATAGAGCACCCAACCATAACGTAGTGGAGTGAGCAGTCTCAATATCAGATTTTTTCTTCTAAAGCAACATTTTATTTGAAGAAATGAAACTTTTTATTTTCACAGCCAAGTGTTTCCAAATTCCGTAAAACGCTTAGGGGGTCAAAGTGGTCAGTACCCCCTTAATATATTCTTTGAAGGGTGTAGTTTCCAAAATGGGGTCACTTTTTGAGGGTTTCGTAGGGGTACATCAGGGTCTCTCAATTACAAAATTGTGCCTAAAAACCATTCTAGCAAAATCTACCTCCGAAATCTGTATGGCACTCCTTTACTTCTGACCACTGCCATAAACCCATAGAGATGTTTACCACTACATATGGGGTATTTCTATAAACTGCAGAATCAGAGTAATGTATATTGAGGTTTAGTTTGCTGTTAACCCTTGCTGTGTTGCAAGAAAAAAATGCTTAACATGAAAAATCTGCTAAAAAAATAACATTTTTAAATTTCGTCTCAATTTTCCTTTAATTCTTGTGGAACACCTAAATGGTTAACAAAGTTTGTAACATCCGTTTTGAATAATTTGAGGGGTGTAGTTTCTAAAATGATGATGGGTGGTTTCCATTATGTAAGCTCCTCAAAATCACTTTATAACTAAACTGGTGCTTAAAAAAATGGTTTGGGAAATTTTGTTGAAAAAAAGTGAAATGACATTTACAAAATGATACCTATATAAAGTAGACATATGGGGAATAATGACTGATAACTATTTTATGAGCGATTACTATCTGTCTTAAAAGAAGAGAAATTCAAATTTAGAAAATTGTGAATTTTTCCAAATTTTTGGTAAATTTGGGATTTTTTTTAAATAAAGGAGAAATATATTGACTCAAATTTACCACTATTATGAAGTACAATGTGTCACGAGAAAACATTCTCCGAATGGCTTGGATAAGTAAAAGCGTTCCAAAGTTATTACCACATAAAGTGACGCATGTCAGAGTTAAAAAATTTGGCTCGGTCCTTAAGGCCAAAACAACCTGCAGCGTCAAGGGGTTAAACTTCTCCACAACAGTATCATGGACCTGTCTGGTGTGTTCCTTGGTCTTCATGATGTTCTCTGTGCGTTAAACAGAACCCTAAGACTATCACAGAGCAGGTGCATTTATACGGAGACTTGATTACACACAGGTGGATTCTATTTATCTTCATCAGTCATTTAGGACAACATTGGATCATTCAGAGATCCTCAATGAACTTCCGGACTGAGTTGTCTGAACTAAAAGTAAATGGGGCGAATAATTTTGCACGCCCAACTTTTCAGTTTTATTATTACAAAAAATGTTTAAATGATCCAATAAATTTCGTTCCACTTCACAATTGTGACCCGCTTGTTGTTGATTCTTCACCAAAAATTTAAAATGTTATATCTTTTTGTTTGAAGCCTGAAATGTGGCAAAAGGTTGAAAAGTTCCACGGGGCCGAATACTTTCGCAAGGCATTGTATAGAGTAAATATCTCATCCGAGGTAAGTAAATTAATAAACTGACACAATAACCAAACCATTTGTTAGTTTTAACTTGTTTATTAATGTATGTTAGTTTTAGGCCGCGATGCTAACTTGTTACCAATTATTTAAACCAACAAATTAATTAATTTATTAATTAAATAAAATTAAACTAAACTCAATATAATTAAATAATAATAGTCCACTGATTCATGAGCGACTTAACCCCCAACCGCCATAAAGCGAAGCTAAATGGCAACAACACTGCACCGCAGGCCTTTTTCCAACATGTTTTGTAAACCAACTATAAAAATGTCACAACCGATATCAGCTAAGCTATTTTTATCATTGTTATATATTCCAGAAACAAAACCTTCGAGCTCTACATGTCTATAAGAGAAACCTTGAATACTTGGCATAAACTTTTCAATTTGTTTATTTATTCTTTTTCTAATTTTATCTAAGAATTGTAGTTTTGCAGAACACCACCTAAACTTAGGGATAATTTCAGAGAAAATTATTTGTATATTTTAGTACTTATCATGTATATTGGTAAGGCAAAGCTTAATGTCTCTTATTAAGTCATGTGTACGAATCAAACCAATATCATGTAAACCTCTTTGTAAAACAATAATATCTGGAATGGGGTACATTTTTTCCATTTTTTCACATTCAGCTAGAACCTTTTTAACTCCATTAATGCCTTTCCAGTAAATAGAGATATCTTCCGGTATATCCAATTTCGAATATTTGGATCTGAGATAAGGTCTTTTTTGAACTGAAGTTATTAAAGAATGTCCGAGAATCCAAATTATCTTGCTTGGACCTAGAAATAAGATAAGGTTAAACTAATAAATCCAGTCTAATATAGATTTTGTATCTGTCAGACTGCCATGTTCCAATTCTTTTTATTTTATCGATATTAATGCTCAATTGGGAAGCTAATGTAGCCGCTCCGATACGTAATGAATGGGAAGATATTTTTAATTAGTTGAAACACAGATAAGATTTGCATTTATTGAGGATAAAATTAAATTGATATTTGGTCAGAGGTGATTTATCCAAGTAACAGAACAGAGGGCCAGGAGAATTTGTTCTGATTAACAGACAATTTTTAAAGCTTTAACTGGACAAAGTAATGTGTCATGGAATTTGTTCAGTCTGATCCACGTACCTATACATAGTTGATCTGTTTTTGATTTTCTGATGAAAATACAAACATGATCTTCAAAAAGTTTGACGTCGTTAATTGTTAATGGAGCTTGAGAATGTTTATTAGGTGCAGAGACTTCAGAAACTCTGAGTGCTCCAAAGAAGGTTAACAAGAACGTGGTGGAAAACAATTGAATTTCAAAAGGAGATGAGCAAATTGTAGGTAAGTAATTTAAAAAAATGTAAATTAAAAGTTTTAACATGTGTAATGATAAAGGTCTGGTTTTGATCGATGTTTTTTCTACTTTTTTCATCCCTTTGATCATATGTTTAATTATGTTGTTGGATATTAAGGAGGCCTTTCCCTGAAGTTTAAAAAAGAATGAGATACCAGACATGGTTTTTAAAATGGAATCAGATTTAAAGCCTTTTTTGAATAAAGCTAAAACGAATTGGACACAACATTTTATATTATTATCCAAGGGATTGATGTTCTGTGAATTGCGGAAATTTATCCAACTGTGCCATGCAGCCGAATATCCGGCCCATGCTGATGGTGCTACTGAGTTCTTGATCAATATAACGATTAAATCCAATTCGTTGTCCATAAGTGAGACGGACATGGAATACCTATCCTGTCTGCATCTGGTACAAGTTGTCTGAACTTCTCAAACTCCTGTCAAGATAGAGAATCAGCGATGTAGTTAGTTTTACCAATAATATATTTGGCTTTGATCCAGATGTTGTTACGTAAACAAATCAATACCAGTTGTCTGAGGATATTAATAACTTTGGGAGATTTTGCAGACAGGCAATTAATAGAAAATACAACTCCCTTATCAGAGTGAATTAGTATTCTTTTGTTACGCAACTGATCTTGCCAAATGTGTAAAGCCACTAATACCGGGAATAATTCTAAAAAGTTTACGTTTTTTATTAGTGATGAGTATTGCCATTCGGTTAGCCAACTTTCAGCCGACCAACTATTATTAAAAAATGCTCCATATACAATTGATTCCGCAGCGTCTGTAAAAAGATTTAGCGCTAAAGAATCAATTACGTTTTCTTACCATATGGTATTACCATTACATTTTTTTAAAAACTTGAACCATATAGCAATGTCTTGTTTTAGTTGTTTAGTAATTCTTATGTGATCGTTTGGAGATTTAAGTCCTCTAGTGGCAGCGTATAATCTTTTGGAAAAAACTCTTCCCATGGGGATCACTCTTGTAATAAAGTTGAGAGAACCTAAAAGAGATTGTAACTAGAGATGAGCGAGCACTAAAATGCTTGGGTGCTCGTTATTCGAGTCGAACTTTTCCCGATGCTCGGGTGCTCGTTTCGAATAACGAACCCCATTGAAGTCAATGGGAGACTAGAGCATTTTTGCAGGGGACCAAGGCTCTGCCTAGGGAAGGCTGGGTGAAAACCTGGAAACCTCAGAAAATGATGGAAACACCACGGAAATGGACAGGAAACAGCAGGGGCAGCATGCATGGATGCCTCTGAGGCTGCCTAATCCCACTATTACCCCAAATTCTCAGGCAACAGCCTGGTGATTACCCTCATGGCAATTGTGCTCACCCAGACCAAGAAAGGCGATGCAAATACCCATCACATGTTAGGGAAGCACCCAACTAGGTGCAACGAAGGTCCATCACCGCCTGCAGGTGACACCACTGCTCATGCTGGCACTGCTGTGCTATCCCCTCCCCACGACGCAGGCATAAGCCTGACACATCATGGTGACAGCGTAGTGACACCAACAAGTGACCAAGTTAGATTGAGGTAGCAGTCAAATGTCTGTAGGCGAGCCTCCAAAAAATTTGTTTTGGAGTGTCCGAAGTTGACCCTCCTAAAAAATTGTTTAGTAGTGTCTGTAGTTGACCCTTCTGTAAAATATTTTATTTGTTTTCCCTGTTATTAGTTAATGTACAACCCATGGCTGGCATGGTGGGAATATATAGGGAAGCACCCAATTAGGTGCAACGAAGGTCCATCACCCATGCCCATGCTGGCACTGCTCTCCTATCCACAGCCACACGATGCAGGCATAAGCCTGACACAGCATGGCGGTGACACATACAAGTGACCAAGTTACATGAGGTAGCAGGTGAGCCACCCAACAATTTAGCCAGATGCAGCATGGCGGTGACAACAGAGTGACCGAGTTAGACTGAGGTAGCAGGAGGTGAAGCATCCTCCAAGTGGGCAGTACATGAGCGGCCCCAGGGTCAGACTTGGTCAGAGTATGTGAAATGTTCAGGGTGGCCGAACGCCGGGCTCGACGGCGGACCCGTTTCGGGTTATCGATTGTCGAAATGTTGGCTGACATCAAGTTTAGTATCTGTTCTTATCAGTTGCTATGGCTGTTGGTGGTAAAGCGGTGAGCATAGCTGCTTCCCAAGCAGTTGACCCGGGTTCGATTCCCGTCTATCGCAGGAGGCAATTAAAAGAAGAACCAAAAAAAAAATCAGTACAATATCTAATACGTCCCCTACCCGGGTAAATTGTTTGGAGAGAGGGCCTGTAGGTGGGGGGCAGGAGGTTGAGCTGGAAGAGCCAGAGGAGTGCCCCCTGGGCTAGCGTGTGTGGTGGTGACAACAGCTATGGTGGTGGTGGCAGCTATCCGGAAAAATAGTTTGGAGAGAGAGAAAGATAGGAAAAAGACGTAAATTGTTTGGAGAGAGGGCCTGTAGGTGGACCTCCGGAAAAATTGTTTGGAGAGAGGGCCTGTAGGTGGACCTCGGGAAAAATTGTTTGGAGAGAGGGCCTGTAGGTGGACCTCCGGAAAAATTGTTTGGAGAGAGGGCCTGTAGGTGGACCTCCGGAAAAATTGTTTGGAGAGAGGGCCTGTAGGTGGACCTCCGGAAAAATTATTTAGAGAGAGGGCCTGTAGGTGGACCTCCGGAAAAATTGTTTGGAGAGAGGGCCTGTAGGTGGACATCCGGAAAAATTGTTTGGAGAGAGGGCCTGTAGGTGGACCTCCAGAAAAATTATTTAGAGAGAGGGCCTGTAGGTGGATATCCAGAAAAATTGTTTAGAGAGAGGGCCTGTTGGTGGACCTCCGGAAAAATTGTTTGGAGAGAGGGCCTGTAGGTGGACCTCCGGAAAAATTATTTAGAGAGAGGGCCTGTAGGTGGACCTCCGGAAAAATTGTTTGGAGAGAGGGCCTGTAGGTGGACATCCGGAAAAATTGTTTGGAGAGAGGGCCTGTAGGTGGACCTCCAGAAAAATTATTTAGAGAGAGGGCCTGTAGGTGGACCTCTGGAAAAATTGTTTGGAGAGAGGGCCTGTAGGTGGACCTCCTGAAAAATTATTTAGAGAGAGGGCCTGTAGGTGGACCTCCGGAAAAATTGTTTGGAGAGAGGGCCTGTAGGTGGACCTCCGGAAAAATTGTTTGGAGAGAGGGCCTGTTGGTGGACCTCCGGAAAAATTGTTTGGAGAGAGGGCCTGTAGGTGGACCTCCGGAAAAATTATTTAGAGAGAGGGCCTGTAGGTGGACCTCCGGAAAAATTGTTTGGAGAGAGGGCCTGTAGGTGGACATCCGGAAAAATTGTTTGGAGAGAGGGCCTGTAGGTGGACCTCCAGAAAAATTATTTAGAGAGAGGGCCTGTAGGTGGACCTCTGGAAAAATTGTTTGGAGAGAGGGCCTGTAGGTGGACCTCCTGAAAAATTATTTAGAGAGAGGGCCTGTAGGTGGACCTCCGGAAAAATTGTTTGGAGAGATGGCCTGTAGTTGGACCTCTGGAAAAATTGTTTGGAGAGAGGGCCTGTAGGCGGACCTCCGGAAAAATAGTTTGGAGAGAGGGCCTGTTGGTGGACCTCCGGAAAAATTGTTTGGAGAGAGGGTCTGTAGGTGGACCTCCGGAAAAATTATTTAGAGAGAGGGCCTGTAGGTGGACCTCCGGAAAAATTGTTTGGAGAGAGGGCCTGTAGGTGGACCTCTGGAAAAATTGTTTGGAGAGAGGGCCTGTAGGTGGACCTCCAGAAAAATTATTTAGAGAGAGGGCCTGTAGGTTGACCTCCGGAAAAATTGTTTGAAGAGAGGGCCTGTAGGGGGCCCTCCTGAAAAATTGTGGTAAAAGAGTGCCAGTTGGACCTCTAAAAAATGGCGTTTTTTTGGTAAGCGTTAGGCAAAGACGACAAGGAGGAGGAGGAGGAGTAGGAGGAGTAGAGAAGAGGAATCGGATACATAAGTTATTTAAATCTTTAGCTGCTTTCCCCCGGAGGAGATTTGAATTCCGGTGAAATCCATGCTTTGTTCATTTTAATAAGCGTCAGCCTGTCAGCGCTGTCAGTTGACAGGCGTGTACGCTTATCGGTGATGACGCCACCAGCTGCACTGAATACCCGCTCTGACAGCACGCTAGCGGCAGGGCAGGCCAGCACCTCCAAGGCGTACAGCGCCAGTTCAGGCCACGTGTCCAGCTTTGAAACCCAGTAGTTGTATGGGGCAGAGGGATTGCTAAGGACGTTGGTATGGTCAGCTAGATATTCCCTCACCATCTCTCTGTACAGCTCCCCCCTACTCTGCCTAGACTGGGGACAGGTGACAGTGTCTTGCTGGGGTGACATAAAACTGGCAAAGGCCTTGGAGAGCGTTCCCCTGCCAGTGCTGGACAAGCTGCCTGCTCGCCTCCTCTCCCCCGCTACTTGGCCCACAGAACCATGCCCTCTGCCGCTAGCGGTGTCAGATGGGAAGGATTGTTTCAGCTTGTGCACCAGGGCCTGTTGATATCTATTCACTCTCAGACTCCTTTCCTCTGCAGGGATGAGAGTGGAAAGGTTAAGCTTGTACCGTGGGTCCAGGAGAGTGAACACTCAGTAATCGGTGTTTGAAAAAATGCTTCTAACACAAGGGTCACAGGATAGGCAGCCTAACATGAAGTCTGCCATGTGCGCCAGAGTCCCAACATGCAAGAATTCCCTCTCCTCACTGGCCTGACTCTCCATTTCCTCCTCCTCCTCCTCCTCTTCAGTCCATACATGCTCAAGAGTTAAGAAGGACTGAGCCCTGGTACCCTCTTCTGTCTCGCAGACATTCTCCTCCTCTTCCTCCTCATCCTCATCCCCCTCCTCCGATACGCGCTGAGAAACAGACCGGAGGGTGCTCTGGCTATCAAGCGACATATCTTCCTCCACCGTCTCTTGTGACAAGCGCAAAGCATCCGACTTGATGCTGAGCAGTGAGTTTTTCAACAGGCAAAGCAGCGGGATGGTGAGGCTGATAATGGCGGCATCGCCGCTGACCATCTGTGTTGACTCCTCAAAGTTGCTCAACACCTGGCAGATATCAGACATCCACGTCCACTCCTCATTGTAGACTTGAGGAAGCTGACTGACCTGACTACCAGTTCTGGTGGAAGTTGACATCTGGCAGTCTACAATCGCTCTGCGCTGCTGGTAAACTCTGGATAACATGTTTAATGTCGAATTCCATCTGGTGGGCACGTCGCACAACAGTCGGTGAGCGGGCAGTTGTAGGCGGCGCTGTGCTGCCCTGAGAGTGGCAGCATCTGTGGTCGACTTGCGGAAACGCACACAGATGCGGCGCACCTTGGTGAGCAAATCAGACAGATTGGGGTATGTCTTGAGGAACCGCTGAACTATTAGATTGAACACGTGGGCCAAGTATGGCACATGTGTCAGTCTGCCGAGTTGCAGAGCCGCCACCAGGTTACACACACAACCATGCCTGGCTTAAGGTTCAGCGGTGCCAGCCACAGATCGGTCTGCGCCATGATGCCCTGTAACAGCTCTTGGGCGGTGTGCCTTTTGTCACCTAAGCTTAGCAGTTTGCGCACCGCCTGCTGGAGCTTACCCACAGCACTGCTGCTGCGCCTAGAGCTACCGACTGAAGGCGCCATGCCCACGGATGGTAATTCGGTGGAGGAGGAGGGGTCGGAGGAGGAGGCATAGTACGTCTGAGAGACCGTGAACGAGGTAGGCCCCGCAATCCTCGGTGTGGGCAGTACATGAGCGGCCCCAGGGTCAGTCTCGGTCCCAGCCTCCACCAAGTTAACCCAATGTGCCGTCAGTGAGATATAGTGTCCCTGCCCGGCAGCACTTGTCCACGTGTCCGTGGTTAGGTGGACCTTCTCAGAAACAGCGTTGGTCAGGGCACGGATGATGTTCTCTGACACGTGCTGGTGTAGGGCTGGGACGGCACATCAGGGAAAATAGTGGTGGCTGGGGACCAAATACCGAGGGACAGCCACCGCCATGAGATTGCGAAAGGCCTCGGTCTCTTCCAGCCTATAGGGCAGCATCTCCAGGCTCAGCAATTTGGAGATGTGGACGTTGAGGGCTTGGGCTTGTGGGTGGGTGGAACTGTATTTCCTCTTGCGCTGAACACTGCGCTGGGACACATTGGTGGACACTGTGGAGGATCGTGGAGGCGAAGGTGTGGTTTTCCGGCGGGAGGTGCTCGAGCCGGGGTCCTGGGCAGGGGGTTGACTAGCAGAGGCAGTGAGTGACACAGGGGAAGGAGCAGTGGTGTGACCCGCAGGAGGTGGTGAACAGCCTTGGTTCCATTGAGTGGGGTGTTTAGCACTCATATGCCTGCGCATGCTGGTGGTGGTTAGGCTAGTAGTGGTGGCACCCCTGCTGATCCTGGTGTGGCACAGGTTGCACACCACAGTCCGTCGGTCATCCTCACTTTCTTTAACGAACCTCCAGACTTGCGAACATCTAGGCCTCGCCACGGGAGCTTCACTACGTGAAACAGTTGCTGCTGATGCACCAGCTCTGGCCCTGCTTCTCCCTCTGGCCACACCACTGCCTCTTCCAACCTGTTCTTGCGCAGCACTCGCCTCCGCCTCAGAAGCACTGTCTTCACTCGGCTTATCAACCCAGCTTGGGTCAGTCACCTCGTCATCCTCCGATTCCTCAGTCTGCTCCCCCTCAGTCTGCTCCCCCTTGGACTTCCTGCCCTGACAACAACTTCACCACTGTCTGACAACCGTGTCTCCTCATCGTCCGACACCTCTTTACAAACTTCTTCCACTAAGTCAACATTGTCATCATCATTATCATCATCACCCACAGACTGCGACAGTTGGAAAACTTGGGCATTGGGAACGAGGTCAGCAGCAACTTGAGAAGTGGTTTGTGACTCTGGGAAGGGTCCAGAAAACAGTTCCTGAGAGTATGCCGGATCGCATTCCAAATTTTCCTGGGAGGGGGCAGACTGGGGGGAAGGAGGTTGAGGTGGAGGAGCCAGAGGAGTGCTCACTTGAGTAACGTGGGTGGACTGCGTGGAAGACTGACTGGTGGACAAATTACTTGAAGCATTGTCCGCAATACACGACATCAGCTGTTCGCACTGTTGTGGTTTCAACAGTCCTCTACCACGTGTCCCTGTAAGTTGAGACATGAAGCTAGGGAGTGTAGCTCTGCGGCGTTCCCCTGCTCCCTCATCAGCAGGTACTGTCTCACCCTGCCCAGGACCACAGCCTCTGCCCCCTGCAGTAATTGAATGCCCACGCCCTCGTCCTCGACCCTTAGCCCTGGGGTTCAACATTTTCTGTATATAAGTGTATTATATAAAAAAAAATAAATAAATGGGCCTTCTGTACTGAAACCCACAAACTTGTTCAGTCTGGTTTAATTAAGTGACGTACAGAAAGTGTCACCTGGACAGAAAATACGGATTGTAGTGAGTGGACAGCTGAACTGTGACACACAGAATTGTTCCACCCAGCTGTGTTAAATGGATTCGTATCACAGAGATAAAACAACAAAAAAACTATTGTTTTTATATATATTTTTTTTATATTTTTTTTTTAGTTTTGTTTTTTTTGGAACGTGACGTGCAGAAACTATCGTAGACCTAACTCACACCCTGCTGACGGTGGCTATTTTGACTGCGACCCAGACAAATGTCGCACAGAGATTTTTGTGATCAAGCTATATACGTGAGAGCAAAAGACCTTGTTGGATTAAGTGACGTACAGAAAGTGTCACCTGGACAGAAAATACGGATTGTAGTGAGTGGACAGCTGAACTGTAACACAGAATGGTTCCACACTGCTGTATGAAATGGATTTGTGTCACTGAGATATAACAATAAAAAAAAAAGGGTTATATATGGCGATAGCTGCACTACTGCACTACTAGTGCCAGCCAGCCAAGCCAGGAGACAAAAAAAAATGTCTTGTAGCCCTTAGAAGGGCTGCTGGGTTCTTTTGAGATCACTCCTGCCTAACAAAGAACTAAATGCAGGCCCTAACACTCTCCCTGAAACGCGGCAGCTCTATCCCTAACGACATCCAGACAACATCTGAGCCGAGCACCGCGGGCAGTCACTAGTATATTCCAGGGTCACCTGATCAGGCCAGCCAACCCCTGCTATCGACATGTAAGGGCCCCACGTGATGTTGGGTGTACTGCAGAGTCTCCTGGCTTGTGATTGGCTGAGTTTATAGGCGCCAAAAATGCACAATGCGGAAGTTGCCATTTACTCGAGCATGGCGAAATACTCGTCCGAGCAGCGAGCACTTACGAGTACCGTAATACTCGAACGAGCACCAAGCTCGGACGAGCATGCTCGCTCATCTCTAATTGTAACCTCTTTAAGGAAGTTTTGTTAGATTTAAAAAAATAAGCTACAGTAACATGACTCTGGTGGATGAGATTTTTTTCTTTGGGAATTCTGAATTCCATTTTTTCTGTGTCGATAATGATCCCGAGGAATTTTAAACTTTTTGTTGGTAGCACTGTTTTTTCCTCGGCAATTGGAATATTAAAAATATGTGCTATATTATGAAAATTGTTTAGTAAGTTGATACATTCATCAGAGCCATGTCTACCAATAAATAAAAAGTTGTCCAGGTAATGTAATATAAATCCTCTGGACAGGATGGATTCAACAGCCCACTGAATAAAAGTGGCAAAAGCTTTGAAATATTGACATGAAATTGACACTAATTAGTGAAAGAGGAAACACCAAGCTCAAACGAAATCTCCTCCAGAATATCTCTCCGTACAGAGACATATACAGCGAGCGCTCATTGGAATCGAGCGCCAACTTCAAATAAAACAGGCGGGAACCCACGTGGGACGCCGCACTACTCAAACCTACAGCGATTCCAGGACAGCGCGTGCAGCCAAGCTTCCTACAAGTGATCATCGGAGCGCACACACCGACAACCACAAGAGTGGTAAAGTAATTTACAAACATATCTTTACGTCCACACTAATAGATACGGAATATAACCACTTCCTATGTCAAGTCAGTAAGACCTGAAAGGTCTAAAAGCGATTATTGATAACAGGACATTATATCCTATTATAGTAAGGGGCAACACACAATGTGCATGAATATACACATTGTGTATGAATATACAGAGCATTTAAAACCTCAAGAAAAAGTGCTTTAAAGTTTGGAAGGGTACAGTATACCACTGGATCTAGCACACTATATGTACTAACTGTACTGGATTTAACACACTATACGGATCTAATACACTGTATATGTTAACCATTGAACTGGCTCTAGATACAGAGCAAACATCCAATATAAAGACATTGGTCTAGTTTGGTATCCCTTTGCAACCATAACTATAGCTTTGATATCTATATTTTTTATCTTATATTTTTGATATCCATTCCTCTATTGTAAACCAGCGCTGGTATCCCAGTTATTATTTTTTATTGCCCATGTGGTATTGTGATCATTACTTAGAATAAATGTTATAATACTTTTAACCATTTTAAACCTTCTTCTTTGAATTATATTTATTGATATTTATTAGAGATAAGCGAGTAGTGAAATATTCAAAAGTTCGAAATTCGATTCGACTAGACCGCGATATTCGACTATTCGACCGAATATCGAATCCCATTAAAGTCTATGGGAAAAAAATGGTCGCCACTTGGAAATCTCAATTCGACCACTTGGAGGTCACCAAGTCCACCCTGAAACCTCAGAAAAGGATGTCAACACTGCTGGAATGCAACTGGGACAGCAGGGGAAGCATGTCTGGGTGCATATAACGCGCCCAAGTCGCACTATTACGCCACTATCACAGCCTCTCAACAATACACTCCAAAGACAATATAACCTCTCTGTAAAGTGAGACCATACAAGGAAACCTTCTTTCCTCTACATTGCCATGGACCCCAAGCCAAACTAGACAAAAAAGAAGATAAAATTCTGCACCCCTTAAAATCACGTTGCCTATGACAACCACAGATGGCATAGGCAAGGGGGAAAGCAATCAAGCCATCACTATTTTTCCCTCTGTGCCATCCCTGCCTTGCCCAGGCACATGTCCCAAAACATCATCCACGCCCGAGTAACACGGTTACTGCAAAAGGCCATTTGACCACCAACACTTTGGTTTGAGGCCGGGGATGCTACATCTCCCTGACAGCACACTGGGTGAATGTTGTGGAGGCGGGGACGGGCAAACCTGCTACCCCCACCCAAGTTTTGGGCCTTGGTTCTGTCTGGATTTCCGCAACCCTTACAGACAGCTCGGCAAACCCCTCCTTCTCCTTCTAGATTTGTTAAATCTGTCCACCACCCAGTCAAGTCCACAAAGTCCAGTCTCGTCGATAGCCTGCAGAAACTGCAGGGACCTCACTCTGACCCTCCTTCCTCCCACCCTGCCCAATGTTATCAACCCAGTGTTCCCACCCATGCAAGAATCGCAGGAGCTATCTGAGGATTTTGTTTGTTCTGATGCCCAAACACTGGAGCAAGCTCCATCTCTAGCTGATGGTGGTGTGGAACGGGCACTAAAGTGTAAAATGATTAGGGACGATGATGAGACACAGTTGCCAGCAAGGGAGGCTGTTGGAGCAAAGTGAGGCAGTGTAAGAGGAGGTGGTTGAGTATGACGAAGTCAGTGACCCGACCTGGCCCAGTGTCATGTCTAGCAGGTAAAGCAGTGGGGATGTTGAGGGATGCGTAGGACCGCAAAAGGCAGGAAGAGGCCGTGGGCTGGCCAGAGGCTCATGGAGAAGGCAGGCTAGAGCCCGCAGGGCCGCATCTCTTCCCTATAACAGGCCCCCACACAAAGCTCTCCCATCGAGGGCTCTTAGGTCCTTGTTGTGAAAATATTTTAATGAGTGCGCAAAGTTAGCTTGAGGTGAGCCCTCGAAAAAATTATATGGAGGCCCAAGAGGTGAGCCCTCGAAAAAATTAAGTGGAGGCCAAAGAGGTGAGATCTCTTAAAAATTGTATTAAGGCCCAAGAGGTGAGCCATAATAAAAATTGTTTGTAGGCCCAAGAGGTGAGACCTCTTAAAAATTGTTTGTAGGCCCAAGAGGTGAGCCATGATAAAAATTGCTTGTAGGCCCAAGAGGTGAGCCATGATAAAAATTGCTTGTAGGCCCAAGAGGTGAGCCATGATAAAAATTGCTTGTAGGCCCAAGAGGTGAGCCATGATAAAAATTGCTTGTAGGCCCAAGAGGTGAGCCATGATAAAAATTGCTTGTAGGCCCAAGAGGTGAGCCATGATAAAAATTGCTTGTAGGCCCAAGAGGTGAGCCATGATAAAAATTGCTTGTAGGCCCAAGAGGTGAGCCATAAATATTTTTTTTTTTTTTTTTACGGAGCAATTCTACGGCGGTTAAGGAGGAGGAGGAGGAGGTGGAGGAGGAAATGGCACTTCATACAGATGGCACTTCACTTTTGGCTGCTTTCCACTGTTGGAGAAGCAAAGTCCGGGTCAATCCACTTGCTGTTCATTTTGATTAGCGTCAGCCTGTCGGCACTGTCGGTTGACAGGCGGCTGCGCTTATCGGTTATAATGCCCCCGGCTGCGCTGAACACCCTTTCTGATAGCACGCTGGCGGCAGGGCAGGCAAGCACCTCCAAGGCGTACAGGGACAGTTCCAGCCACGTGTCCAACTTGGAGACCCAGTAAGTGTAGGACGCCGAGGGATCGGGGAGGACAGGGGTACGGTCTGCCAGGTACTCCCGCAACATCCGCCGATACTTGTCCCTCCTGCTGATAGCGGGCCCCGCAGTGATGGAAGTTGCACGAGGGGGTGCCATGAACGTGTCCCACACCTTGGAGAGTGTTCCCCTGGTGGCTGTGGGCCTGATCGATGTTGTGGGACTCTGGGAGACCCTCTCCTCTCTGCCGCCAGCGATGGTGGGTGGGAAAATCTCCATCATGTTCTGCACGAGTTCCCTCTGGTATTCCAGCAATCGATTCGTCCTCTCCTCTACCGGAATAAAAGAGGAGACGTTATCTTTATACCGGGGGTCCAGGAGTGCGAAGACCCAGTACAGTTTGTTCTCCACTATCCGGACAACACGTGTGTCCCGGGAAAAGCAGCCCAGCATGAAGTCAGCCATGTGTGCCAGACTCTGAATAGGCATGACGTCACTGCCCCCACCAGAAGGATCACTTGCCATTTCCTCCTCTTCCTCTTCCGCCTCCTCTCCGCCCCATCCGCGCTGAACCAATGGGACGCACACAGCCTGACTGCTACCCTCGCCGCCAGCATCCTCCTCCTCTTCCACAGCCACCTCCACGTCGTCCTCCTCCTCCTCATCCTCCTCCTCCTCCTGCAACTGCCACCGAGAAGCAGACAAAAGTGTGGTCTGACTGTGTAGCTCCGTTGCGTCTCCTCCTACCCCCGTCTCCTCTGCGTGCAATGCGTTCTCCCTTATTGCGATGAGCGATTCTTTAAGGACGCATAGGAGCGGGATGGTTACGCTCACTATAGCGTCCTCGCTGCTGACCTTCTTGGTGGACTCCTCAAAGATACGCAGTACATCGCATATGTCTGCCATCCATGGCCACTCGTGGTTGGCAAACTGAGGGAGCTGAGTTGGAGGCACGCGTGGATTCATAATCTGGTACTCCATCAATGCTCTCTGCTGCTCACACACCCTGGCCAACATGGAATAGGTGGAATTCCAGCGAGTCGGCAGGTCGCACAACAGCCGATGTTCAGGCAAATGGAGGCGTTGCTGGAGTTTTTTTAAGCTAGCAGCAGCTACAGTTGACTTCCGAAAGTGAGCGCACAAGCGCCGCACTTTCACCAGTAGCTCTGCCAGGTTGGGGTAAGTCTTTAGAAATTTTTGGACTACCAGATTAAAAACGTGGGCCAGGCATGGTACGTGATTGAGTTCGGCAAGCTCCAGAGCCGCCACCAGGTTACGGCCGTTATCGCACACGACCATGCCTGGTCCTAGCTGCAGCGGCGACAGCCACATCTCCGTCTGCTGCAATATGGCGTCCCTCACCTCTGGGGCGCTGTGCTTCCTGTCGCCCAAGCTGATGAGCTTAAGCACCGCCTGCTGACGTCTCCCCGCGCCAGTGCTGCAACGCTTCCAGCTAGCGGCTGAGGGCGATGTTAAGGCAGAGGAGGAGGAGGAAGAGGAGGGGGGTTTATCAGAACCCCTGCTGGCAATCTTGGGCGGGGGTGGTAGGTAGGCCGTCTCTCTTTGCGACCCCGTCCCCGCTTCCACAACATTCACCCAGTGTGCCGTCAAAGAGATGTATCGTCCCTGGCCGCAAGCGCTTGTCCACGAGTCGGTGGTCAAGTGGACCTTTGCGCTGACTGCGTACCTCAGGGCCCGCCTGATGTTACGCGACACGTGCTGGTGCAGGGCGGGGACGGCACTCCGGGAAAAGTAGTGGCGGCTGGGGACGGAATAGCGAGGTGCGGCAGCCGCCATCAGGTCGCGGAAGGCCTGCGTCTCCACAAGCCTAAACGGCAACATCTCCAGGGCCAGCAGTTTGGAGATGTGGCAGTTTAAGGCTTGGGCTTGGGGGTGACTCGAGGCGTACTTCCGCCTGCGGTCGAACGCCTGCGAGATGGACAGTTGATGGGACGAGGAGTGTGAAGGTGCAGGCGAAGATGCGGGGGAAGGGGAGGCAGCAGGAGAAGGCCCCAAAGTAGTCGAGGCAGAGGCAGATGTGGAGGTGTCCTGGCTGGAGGTCTGGACCGCAGTGGCAGCACACAACAAAGGGGAAGAGGCAGTGGCAGGAAGACCTGGCGCAGGTTGTATTGCGTTTGCTCTCTCCCACTCAGCCCAGTGCTTGACTTCCAAGTGACGCCGCATGCCTGAGGTGGTCATATTGCTCTTCTCAGAGCCCCTACTCAGTTTTGAGTGGCAGAGTGTGCAAACCGCGCTCAGTTTGTCATCCGCACAAACATTAAAAAATCTCCACACCACAGAAGTACGAGGCCTCGATGGGGGAGCTTCGCGCGACTGCCTGCTGCCGGGAACAGCTTCGGCCCTGCTGGCTGTGGCCTCACTTCTCTGTCTGGACTGTCCTCTGCCTCTGGACATCCCTCTGCCTGTGGACATCCCTCTGCCTGTGGACATCCCTCTGCCTCTGGACATCCCTCTGCCTCTTGCTGCCTTTTTCGGTGCTGCGCAGACCACCACCTCTCCACTGCTTTCCCCGCTGGACATCACCCCTGGCCAAGTGGGGTCGGTCATTTCGTCATCCACCACCTCCTCTTCCACTTCCTCACTCTGCTCCTCCTCCTGCCCACTGGACATTCCAACAGCCTCCCTTGATGGCAACTGCGTCTCATCATCATCATCGCTCATGATAACAGATGCTGGTTCAGGGTCCACATCAGCAGGAGATGGCGAATACTCAAGTGGTTGGGCATCACTACAAACAAATTCCTCTGGTAGCTCCAGGGATTCTTCCGGCACATCTGAAAAAGGACCCGAAAAGAGCTCCTGGGAGGGGTCAAGGGTGGGATGACTCTGTTGGCCAGGTGTGGAGGAAGGAGGGTCAGAGTGAGACTGTGTGGATGACTGGCTGGTGGACAACTGTGTGGAAGCGCTATCGGCTATCCATTGCACCACCTGTTCACACTGCTCAGGCCTCAACAGCGGTGTAACCCGCCCCCTGCTTAACTGTCCCATAAAGGCAGGGATTCTGGATGAGCGGAATCCTGGCTGCCCCTCACCAGCACGCATTGTATCCCCACTGGCTTCAACAAGGCCCCCAACAGCATTTCCGCGCCCCCGTCCTCGTCCACGTCCACGTCCGATTCCGCTAGCCCTCCGCATTTTTTTTTTTTTTGTTACAATATTTGGCGTACACAGCCGTATACTACCAGGTCAGACGGTGTGTATTAACACCACGTATATAAAAGAGTTTTGCAGGCACGCAGAACGCACAGTACAGGTGCCAAATAAAAGGACTTTTTTTTAATATTTCTAGGTACACAGCCATGTACTACAAGGTCAGACGGTGTGTATTAACACCAAGTATATAAAAGAGTTTTGCAGGCACGCAGAACGCACAATACAGGTGCCAAATAAAAGGACTTTTTTTTTAAAATATTTCTAGGTACACAGCCGTGTACTACCAGGTCAAACGGTGTGTATTAACACCACGTATATAAAAGAGTTTTGCAGGCACGCAGAACGCACAGTACAGGTGCCAAATAAAAAGACTTTTTTTTAAATATGTCTGATTACACAGCCGTGTACTAACAGGTCAGACGGTGGGTATTAACAACACGTATATAAAAGAGTTTTGCAGGCACGCAGAACGCACAATACAGGTGCCAAATAAAAGGACTTTTTTTTTAAATATTTCTAGGTACACAGCCATGTACTACCAGGTCAGACGGTGTGTATTAACACCACGTATATAAAAGAGTTTTGCAGGCACGCAGAACGCACAATACAGGTGCCAAATAAAAGGACTTTTTTTTTAATATTTCTAGGTACACAGCCATGTACTACAAGGTCAGACGGTGTGTATTAACACCACGTATATAAAAGAGTTTTGCAGGCACGCAGAACGCACAGTACAGGTGCCAAATAAAATGACTTTTTTTTAAATATGTCTGATTACACAGCCGTGTACTGAATAATAAGGAGAATGCACTCCCGGATGGAGTAGGGTGCTGTGATTGACGAGAAAATATTCTCAAAGCACATATAGTTATAGAAAATCACGCACTCTCTTGAATAGTATGCAATTAAGGTTTTATTTGGAACAAGGTCCCATTGGGAGCTTGTGGGTCATGAATTGATATACAGCTCTATAGAAATGAAGAATATTGCGTTTATGTAGAGACGTTTCGGTCTATTTTAGACCTTTTTCAGTCAAACGCATATGTGGATATGATCGCAGGCTTGGCAGAGCTGTGTGTCACTGTGTGTCACAGCTCTGCCAAGCCTGCGATCATATCCACATATGCGTTTGACTGAAAAAGGTCTAAAATAGACCGAAACGTCTCTACATAAACGCAATATTCTTCATTTCTATAGAGCTGTATATCAATTCATGACCCACAAGCTCCCAATGGGACCTTGTTCCAAATAAAACCTTAATTGCATACTATTCAAGAGAGTGCGTGATTTTCTATAACTATATACACAGCCGTGTACTAACAGGTCAGACGGTGGGTATTAACAGCACGTATATAAAAGAGTTTTGCAGGCACGCAGAGCGCACAGTACAGGTGCCAAATAACAGGACTTTGTTTTAAATATGTCTGATTACACAGCCGTGTACTAACAGGTCAGACGGTGGGTATTAACAGCACGTATATAAAAGAGTTTTGCAGGCACGCAGAACGCACAGTACAGGTGCCAAATAAAAGGACTTTTTTTTAAATATGTCTGATTACACAGCCGTGTACTAACAGGTCAGACGGTGGGTATTAACAGCACGTATATAAAAGAGTTTTGCAGGCATGCAGAACGCACAATACAGGTGCCAAATAAAAGGCCTTTTTTTTAAATATGTCTGATTACACAGCCGTGTACTAACAGGTCAGACGGTGGGTATTAACAGCACGTATATAAAAGAGTTTTGCAGGCACGCAGAACTCACAATACAGGTGCCAAATAACAGGACTTTTTTTTAAATATGTCTGAGTACACAGCCGTGTACTAACAGGTCAGACGGTGGGTATTAACAGCACGTATATAAAAGAGTTTTGTAGGTACGCAGAACGCACAGTACAGGTGCCAAATAAAAGGACTTTTTTTTAAATATGTCTGATTACACAGCCATGTACTAACAGGTCAGACGGTGGGTATTAACAGCACGTATATAAAAGAGTTTTGCAGGCACGCAGAACGCACAGTACAGGTGCCAAATAAAAGGACTTTTTTTTAAATATGTCTGATTACACAGCCGTGTACTAACAGGTCAGACGGTGGGTATTAACAGCACGTATATAAAAGAGTTTTGCCGGCACGCAGAACGCACAATACAGGTGCCAAATAAAAGGCCTTTTTTTTTAAATATGTCTGATTACACAGCCATGTACTAACAGGTCAGACGGTGGGTATTAACAGCACGTATATAAAAGAGTTTTGCAGGCACACAGAACGCACAATACAGGTGCCAAATAAAAGGACTTTTTTTTTTAATATTTCTAGGTACACAGCCATGTACTACAAGGTCAGACGGTGTGTATTAACACCACGTATATAAAAGAGTTTTGCAGGCACGCAGAACGCACAATACAGGTGCCAAATAAAAGGACTTTTTTTTAAAAATATTTCTAGGTACACAGCCGTGTACTACCAGGTCAGACGGTGTGTATTAACACCACGTATATAAAAGAGTTTTGCAGGCACGCAGAACGCACAGTACAGGTGCCAAATAACAGGACTTTTTTTTAAATATGTCTGATTACACAGCCGTGTACTAACAGGTCAGACGGTGGGTATTAACAGCACGTATATAAAAGAGTTTTGCAGGCACGCAGAACGCACAATACAGGTGCCAAATAAAAGGACTTTTTTTAAAATATTTCTAGGTACACAGCCGTGTACTACAAGGTCAGACGGTGTGTATTAACACCACGTATATAAAAGAGTTTTGCAGGCACGCAGAACGCACAGTACAGGTGCCAAATAAAAGGACTTTTTTTAAATATGTCTGATACACAGCCTTGTACTAACAGGTCAGACGGTGGGTATTAAAAGCACGTATATAAAAGAGTTTTGCAGGCACGCAGAATGCACAGTACAGGTGCCAAATAACAGGACTTTTTTTTAAATATGTCTGATTACACAGCCGTGTACTAACAGGTCAGACGGTGCGTATTAACAGCACGTATATAAAAGAGTTTTGCAGGCACGCAGAACACACAATACAGGTGCCAAATAAAAGGCCTTTTTTTTAAATATGTCTGATTACACAGCCGTGTACTAACAGGTCAGACGGTGGGTATTAACAGCACGTATATAAAAGAGTTTTGCAGGCACGCAGAACGCACAATACAGGTGCCAAATAACAGGACTTTTTTTTTAAATATGTCTAAGTACACAGCCGTGTACTAACAGGTCAGATGGTGGGTATTAACAGCACGTATATAAAAGAGTTTTGCAGGCACGCAGAACGCACAGTACAGGTGCCAAATAAAAGGACTTTTTTTTAAATATGTCTGATTACAAAGCCGTGTACTAACAGGTCAGACGGTGGGTATTAACAGCACGTATATAAAAGAGTTTTGCAGGCACGCAGAACGCACAGTACAGGTGCCAAATAAAAGGACTTTTTTTTAAATATGTCTGATTACACAGCCATGTACTAACAGGTCAGACGGTGGGTATTAACAGCACGTATATAAAAGAGTTTTGCAGGCACGCAGAACGCACAATACAGGTGCCAAATAAAGGCCTTTTTTTTTAAATATGTCTGAGTACACAGCCGTGTACTAACAGGTCAGACGGTGGGTATTAACAGCACGTATATAAAAGAGTTTTGCAGGCACGCAGAACGCACAGTACAGGTGCCAAATAACAGGACTTTGTTTTAAATATGTCTGATTACACAGCCGTGTACTAACAGGTCAGACGGTGGGTATTAACAGCACGTATATAAAAGATTTTTGCAGGCACGCAGAACGCACAGTACAGGTGCCAAATAAAAGGACTTTTTTTAAAATATGTCTGATTACACAGCCGTGTACTAACAGGTCAGACGGTGGGTATTAACAGCATGTATATAAAAGGGTTTTGCAGGCACGCAGAACGCACAATACAGGTGCCAAATAAAAGGCCTTTTTTTAAAATATGTCTGATTACACAGCCGTGTACTAACAGGTCAGACGGTGGGTATTAACAGCACGTATATTAAAGAGTTTTGCAGGCACGCAGAACGCACAATACAGGTGCCAAATAACAGGACTTTTTTTTAAATATGTCTGAGTACACAGCCGTGTACTAACAGGTCAGACGGTGGGTATTAACAGCACGTATATAAAAGAGTTTTGCAGGCACGCAGAACGCACAGTACAGGTTCCAAATAAAAGGACTTTTTTTTAAATATGTCTGATTACACAGCCGTGTACTAACAGGTCAGACGGTGGGTATTAACAGCACGTATATAAAAGAGTTTTGCAGGCACGCAGAACGCACAGTACAGGTGCCAAATAAAAGGACTTTTTTTTAAATATGTCTGATTACACAGCCGTGTACTAATAGGTCAGACGGTGGGTATTAACAGCACGTATATAAAAGAGTTTTGCAGGCACGCAGAACGCACAATACAGGTGCCAAATAAAAGGCCTTTTTTTTAAATATGTCTGATTACACAGCCGTGTACTAACAGGTCAGATGGTGGGTATTAACAGCACGTATATAAAAGAGTTTTGCAGGTACGCAGAACGCACAGTACAGGTGCCAAATAAAAGGACTTTTTTTAAATATGTCTGATTACACAGCCGTGTACTAACAGGTCAGACGGTGGGTATTAACAGCACGTATATAAAAGAGTTTTGCAGGCACGCAGAACGCACAGTACAGGTGCCAAATAAAAGGACTTTTTTTTAAATATGTCTGATTACACAGCCGTGTACTAATAGGTCAGACGGTGGGTATTAACAGCACGTATATAAAAGGCACGCAGAACGCACAATACAGGTGCCAAATAAAAGGCCTTTTTTTTAAATATGTCTGATTACACAGCCGTGTACTAACAGGTCAGACGGTGGGTATTAACAGCACGTATATAAAAGAGTTTTGCAGGCACGCAGAACGCACAATACAGGTGCCAAATAAAAGGACTTTTTTTTAATATTTCTAGGTACACAGCCATGTACTACAAGGTCAGACGGTTTGTATTAACACCACGTATATAAAAAGTCCTTTTATTTGGCACCTGTATTGTGCGTAAAAATAGTGTCCACCAGAACCCAATAAATTGTATCCGATTTATTGGGTTCGTCACGTCACGTTAAAAAAAAAAAATATATATATATATATATATATAAAAATATATAAAAACAAAAAATATATTAAAAAATAGTTTTTTTGTTGTTTTATCTCAGTGATACAAATCCATTTCACACAGCTGTGTGTAACCATTCTGTGTGTCACAGTTCAGCTGTTCAGTCACAACTATCCGTATTTTCTGTCCAGGTGACCCATTCTGTACGTCACGTCAGTAAAAAAGGTCTTTTGCTCTCACTGATACAGCTACATTACAAAAATCTCTGTGCGACATTTGTCTGGGTTGCAATTAAGCAGACCAAGTCTGCCTAATCTAATAGTTTCCGTGTAATTGCTCCATACTGCACGGTACGTAATAACATACGTAATTTAGCTCTAACTTATCCACCTATATACAAAGCACAATCCATATTTTCTGTCCAGGTGACCCATTCTGTACGTCACGTCAGTAAAAAAGGTCTTTTGATCTCACTTATACAGCTACATTACAAAAATCTTTGTGTGACATTTGTCTGGGTTGCAATTAAACAGACCAAGTCTGCCTAATCTAATAGTTTCCATGTAATTGCTCCATACTGCACGGTACGTAATAACATACGTAATTTTGCTCTAACTTATCCACCTATATACAAAGCACAATACGTATTTTCTGTCCAGGTGACCCAATGTTTACTTAGTGGAAGAAGTTTGTAAAGAGGTGTCGGACGATGAGGAGACACGGTTGTCAGACAGTGGTGAAGTTTTTGTCAGGGCAGGAAGTCCGAGGGGGGAGCAGACTGAGGAATCGGAGGATGACAAGGTGACTGACCCAAGCTGGGTTGATAAGCCGAGTGAAGACAGTGCTTCTGAGGCGGAGGCGAGTGCTGCACCAGAACAGGCTGGAAGGGGCATTGGTGTGGCCAGAGGGAGAAGCAGGGCCAGAGCTGGTGCATCAGCAGCAACTGTTTCACGTAGTGAAGCTCCCGTGGCGAGGCCTAGATGTTCGCAAGTCTGGAGGTTCTTTAAAGAAAGTGAGGATGACCGACGGACTGTGGTGTGCAACCTGTGCCACACCAGGATCAGCAGGGGTGCCACCACTACTAGCCTAACCACCACCAGCATGCGCAGGCATATGAGTGCTAAACACCCCACTCAATGGAACCAAGGCCGTTCACCTCCTGCGGGTCACACCACTGCTCCATCCCCTGTGTCACTCGCTGCCTCTGCTAGTCAACCGCCTGCCCAGGACCCCGGCACGAGTGCCTCCCGCCGGAAAACCACACCTTCGCCTCCACGATCCTCCACAGCGTCCACCAATGTGTCCCAGCGCA